>JBBIGC010172905.1:0-15333 GCA_037576955.1 Lepidarchus adonis
TCTATAAACCCCACTTTATTTTCAGCGCACCACTTGGACATCCAGCAATTCAGCGCCCGAAGCCTGCTGTAGGCCTCGTCGCCACGCCGCATTGGCAAGATATGACACTTTGATACGATGTTAAGTAGTACATCTTGTATTACAGTGTAAATTTGCTGTCCCTTCAAAATAACTCTACACAGCCATTAATGTCTAAACTGCTGGCAACAAAAGTGAGTACACACCTAAGTGAAAATGTCCAAATTGTGCCCAAAGTGTCAATATTTTATGCAGCCACCATTATTTTGCTGCACTGCCTTAACTCTCTTGGGCATGAGTTCACTAAAGCTTCATAGGTTGCCACATGGATGTTAGAGACCTTGCACTCCTCCACCTTATGTTTGAGGATGCCCCACAGATGCTCAATGGGGTTAAGGTCTGAAGACATGCTATGCTAGTCTTGGAAGTGTGTTTGGGGTTGTTATCATGTTTGAATACTGCCCTGCGGCCCAGTTTCCGAAGGAAGAGGATCATGCTTTGCTTCAGCATATCACAGTTCATGTTGGCATTCATGGTTCCTTCAATGAATGGAGGGGTCTGAAATTCACATTGTAGGTACATTCCCACAGTGAGAGACAGCATTTTTTAAAATCAGGAAATCACACTGTGTGATTTGTAAAGAATTCAAATATGTTCCTCACTGTAGCACCTCTGAGCTATTTCCATAATGAAAATCCTGCCCGCTTTTTCCTAGTTACACTGCTGTAAATGTGAAAATAATGTGAGTCTATGGTAGCTAATTGTAACAAGTATTTGTTGGTTTGTGTCTTTTTTAATGCAATATTCTTCTGCATCGTTACCTGTAATATATTAACAGCGTTATGGAATGGCCACAGCTAAGGTGGCAACAGTAACTTATTACGTTTCACAGTTTTATAATGTCACTAAAATTTATTTAATATTATTTTAAATTAAAATAATGTATATAAATAGAAATATTTATAAACCATAAAGTTATTTAAATAAATAAATTTTATTTGTAAAATTCAAAATTAACAGTTTATTTATTTAATGCATATTGATCCCAAATATCGATTATTGGCCTCTTAACTTGCAATAATCCATATCGATATCAGCCCTGAAAAATTAATATCATTCTACCTCTAATCTGTACTGTTGCAAGTTCAAACTCTGTTTTTTAAGTCATGATGTTGTCGTGTATGCAGAATGAGGCCTGGCATTTTCTTGCTAAAATTACTATAAGCTTTAGAGTCTACAATGTTAATGGTTGCATTTGTCTTAATATACATCTGTGTGTCAATGGAACCATCAAACACATGCACGCACTTTGTTGGGGGCACTGATGCATATCTCATATCATGGCAGATGTTGGCTTTTCCTTTTTTCTACTAATAGCAGTTTGAATGGTTAATTTTGTCATGGGCATGGAAAACTTAACATCAATTTTTCTTGACAACAAGCTTCAACAATGGACTCTGCTGATCAGAAATGAGTACCATGCCATACCATGGACTTCTATAGATTATGGAGTGTGTGTAAAAATTTAATGTCAAACTGCAAGAACATGCCCCTCTCCCAGTTTTGGGGGGCACCAAAATTTTATTTTGTTGATGTTTAGAAAAATGTTTAACCAGGTCAGTAAAATATTAAAAATAAACCCTTAAAGGCAAAAAATGCTCAATAATTAAAGAGAAATAAAAATTAAATTATTGTTTTTATTTCTGTTTATGAAATGTCCCAACTTTTCTGGAACTGGGGATTGTAGTTCATTTAATGTTTATTCTTACTGTTAAATTTACACCTAGTTTAGAATTCAGTTCTGTTCAGTTATAAGAGTTCGTTTGGCATTTAAAATCTAAAAAGAATTCGAAAACAATTAAGTAAAAAAAAATCTTTTAAATAAAAAGGAAATCCATTACATGGTTCTCCAGGCCCAGTTTATATGTCCTGGATTAATCCATATGCACTTCTGTGTGCGTGTTTGTTTATCAGAGACGTTGAATGGGTGGATAGGTCTTACGGCCCCTAAAAACACGGATCTCTATAAATGGGAGGATGGAACAGACGTGTCGTTTACATATTGGGGACGAACGCAGCCACCATTGCTAATTCCCAACACCAACATCTGTGTGACCTCCCTTGAAGGGGTATGATTATTCTGCTGATGTGCTGTTTAGACACAATTTACCTTTACAGAGTTGTATAATGCCTTAATGCCATAGAATTTTGCCATTGAAAAATTTGCATAGTGATAGCGTAGGTACAAACGGGATGACCATGTAATCCATCATCCTTCTCTACCACCAGGAACACCTGTGGTTTGTGGAATCTTGCAACACTTCAAGGCCCTTCCTATGTAAGAAAAATGGCACAGTAAATGAGAGCGCCTCAGAGGAGGGTTGCCCCAAAGATGGGGTCAGTCACTTTCTTTGATTCTGATTGCCACCTAGAATCACAAACCATTTCTTGACCAAAATGATAGCACAAAATTTTGAAGAGGAACCCTTGTCTCGTATCTCTGTTTATTCTTTATAGGATTGGAGGAGGCATAGAAATGCGTGTTATAAAGTCAATCTCCTGGAGGTGTCTTACAAGAACAGCTGTAAACTTACGATAAATGACAGGTAAAGGTTCTGTAAACCACCAGAGTTACTCAAAGTTAGTTCAGAGAAACTAGAAGTTCATCACTCATTCTCATTCTATTTGCTTTGTCGTGTACACTCTTTAAGATGTGAAAATATTTTTCTTCATCTTCCATTTGTTTTTTTTTCCCATTGTATTGATCTTTCTGTTCATATGACCTCCATCTCCCCCTGTCTTTCCCTCTCTGTCTTTCTTCCTGTTTTTCTAGATTTGAACAGATTTTCATTAACAGTCTCCTGAAGGAGCACATCACCAGGAAGCCACTGTATTTCTGGACCGGACTGCAGGACTCTAAAGGCACAGGAGAATATCAGTGGTTCAGCCAGACTGACCAGGGCACCAAGGTCATGTTTACCAACTGGAGATGGCAGGAACCAGGTTGAGTAACATTAGTTCAAATATACAGACAGGTTATGGTTAAAGTTAAAATGACCAACAAGGTAGTCTCTTGATGTTGTGCCACAAGAAGTTATCTGGAACAGCTTCAGTGCACTTTGGTTTTGTTTCTACAATGTAAACTGTACTGGCATAAAGGAATTTCATTTTTCAAAAAAGATATTTGTTTAGTTGCTTTGAGAATTGTGGTGGGAAACAATGTCCAGTTATTTTATAGGTTTCCTCTGATTTGTTGTTCATTTCTAGTGAGTGCAAATGTCATAGTGTATGATTTAGCTTTCTTTTAACACCATATTTAATAATCTCTGCAAACCAATCCTTAGTGGCAAAGTTTGAAGTAATGAAACTGTTTGATAATGTCTTGCATGAACATTCTCCGTCATAGCACAAGCATTGCAGTCATTGAAAGTGTTTCTGTCTGGAAGCGTTTGCCATAATTTTTATATATATATATATATATATATATATATTTTTTTTTTTCTCCTGTTTTTTGTGTTACTTGTCTATATTGTATATGTTTGTGATTGGATTATATGCAAGTGTTATTAGCAACTCCTGAAGGTGTGTATATGTGTGTGTTACAGCTAGTACAGGAGGATGTGCAGTGTTGTCCACAGAAGTTCCACTCGGTCAGTGGTCTGTAAAGAACTGCACTGTGTTTAAAGCTGGTAATATCTGTAAAAGACAAATCTCTGCTGCTTCACCTCTACCAGCACCGGCAGATCCAGACATCAATGCTACCTGTCCCACAGGATGGGTCTCCAGAGATGGAAGCAAGTATTGCTACAAGGTTTATATGTGTTACTACCTTTTGTAATAAGATTAATCGTGCTTTATTAATATCACCATGATCCACAAAATGCAAGTGAACATATCATATGTCTATCTGCACTCAGGTCTTTCACAAGGAGAGGCTGAGTCGTAAGCGTACATGGGAAGAGGCAGAGCGGTTTTGTGAGGCACTGGGAGCACACCTGCCGAGCTTTACTGAGATGGAAGAGATGAGTGGACTACATAAAATCTTACGAAACTCAATTAGGTACTTTTTACCGAACACAAACACTTGAGCTTTAAATATTTCACTATTACCCTTAAGAGTTTTTTATAACAACTATTCGTGCATGTACATGTATGTGTTTGTGGTGTGTTTGACATTATGATTTACCATCCTCTTTGACACAAAATAGACACTGTCCTAGAACTGTCCTGCATATGTTTATGCATTGATAGATGCATATGATTCCTCAAGTGAAATTTACATGTCATGTATGTAGTTTGTAATTAGGTTGTATTATTTTGTTTTTAATCTGTGATGTGATGATGACTGATTCCTGCTGGCTGACATAAAATAGGCACCATGATTCAGATTAAGAGTTTAATTATCAGCTTCCACTTGGTGGAAATGGGTTCAGACAGAATGCTGTGCTGTATGTTTGCATCTGATTCAGAATCAGGTCTGTGTTTAAGTTCCAATGCTGGTGTCCACACACATGCGTTCACACACAAATAATTTCTTGATGATTCTGTTTGTTCTTGTTTTCTGAAGCGATGATCGTTTTTTCTGGTTTGGGCTGAATCGACGAAATCCAAATAATGATAACAGTTGGGAATGGAGTGATGGCCGCCCTGTGAGTTATCAGTAACATGTATTATAACATATAATAATTGTTGCAAGTTGTATATTCTTATTATTAGTAAAACTCAAAAACACCCAGTCTTTGCTGTTTCTTATAGGTTAGATTTTTTAAGCCTTTTTATTGGTATGTAACAGGTGTCCATGGCGATTTTTCCCAAAGAGTTCCAGGATGATGATGATTATAACAGAGATTGTGCTGCCTTTAAGGTGAGCTCTGATATATCTAAATATAAGATTGCTGTCTATGGCAAATATAAATATGAACTCCCATTTTCGATTAAAGAATCCCTGTTAATGCTATTAAATTATTTTTTAAATTACAGATATGTCTGTTGAAATGTTTTTAAATATGGGTTTAAAGGAGGATGTCAGTGTTTTCAGATGATTTCCACTACACTTCAGTTGGATTTGTGGCTTGCTGGAAGTGAGGGTAATAGATATGAATAAATTTTTTGCCAGCGGCAGATGTCAGCAAATCAATGCTGGCTTAGTAGTAATGCTATTCAAATGGGAGTGGGTGGTAACAGGAAAGCATAGTTAAGTGGTTTGGAACATATGCTGAGGTCATGATGGTATCATCACACTGGAATGAAGTCTTTTTTCTGCATTTGTTTTTATATTTCCCCAAAGCCAACTCAGGATGATTGTATGGGTTTAATTCCCCAAAACAGTTCATTTTTTTACATATCACTTATTAAAACTTTTCTTTATACCTTACAAATACAGGCAGGTTTTGGTGCTGTGCCTCTAAGACTCCGTATATATAATCTACCGCACAAAATAATTAATTAAGTGCATTGTCATAAGGGAATAATGCTGATGACATTGCATTTTTTAAAAGATTTTGATAAATTATGCAAAAATTGTGCTTTTCCAATACCATTGCCCTTTATAAACACAAATTTCCACTGCCTCTTTGTCCTAAGGGTTTCTAAGTAAAAGCCCTGACCTGTGACCTGATCTGTGCCAAAGAATAGAAACTGGATAGAAACTGTAGGAGCAGTGTGTTGCTGTGGTCCAAACAAATTGCATAAAACAAGCTAGCAAGCATTTAAAAATGTATTTCATCAGCTGTTTTCTTCTTCTAGTGATGAGGCAAGTAAGGTCAGTTTTTAAATATATGCGTTATGTGAAGTGTGAAACTTGGTGCAGTTGTCAGGAGTAGACAGTGTGGCAAAATAAACGTTAATATGTTCAAGATTTCACAGCAATTATTTTTCCTGACATCTGATAAGAGAATTGTCAGAATATAATCAGTGGTTGAAAAACGGAGTGCAAATGAGTGCACTATGTGTATGAGACAAATTATTTTTTACCAAAAATGTAATCAGGACATGGTTAAAACTTTGAACTGAAATATATTTTTCAAATCTGGTAAATAGTGACTGAAGTTTGTCTTTCAAATAAACAATTTAAAAATCATTTTAAAAGGTTATGGTGTAGAGTAATTACTGTAATACTGTTTAAAGAATATTTACTTCTATGTTTAACCACTATTTTGAAGTTAAGCCGGTCTTCAAAAATGTGGCAAGATGCACAGTGACTGATTTGGTGCCTGTGCAGTATCAAAAAATGTTTGCCCAAAATCTCACATTTTGAACATGTTTAAAAAGCAGTTATAATGTAGTTACAAGAGTCTGTGAGTGAAAGTAATAAAAAAATATTTGCTTATTTCATACTGGATATTAGCCTTCAAGCATACCTGTGACCTATCTTGAAAGTTGCTTAGCAAGATAATGAACAAAAGCATGACTTAATTTTCCATGTATGTTGTCTTGCTAACGAACACTATCATTGTCAGATAGTCACCCTTTAGTCACTCATTTTATTTTGTAAATACATCCTCAAAACTTCTCAACTTGCTCAAACTGAATCGACATATTCAGTAATATGGCACGAAGAGAAAGGAGAAAAGCTGACCTAGAATCTGTTTTAGGTTATAGTTATACCTTTTACAAACACACAAGTCTGTGCCACCCTTCTGAAGCCTTGGATTTGGGTTGAACAGGCTGTGAGAGTTTGTTTTACACAAACATTTTGAGTGACCATTGTCATTTTGAGTAAAAATGTCATTGATCATTTTTACTAGCTATTTTAGCCTTGTAGTTACAGCTAAACTAAATACACTAAATGTTAACATGATACATGTATTGGTTGATTGAATACTTCTCGGATATGTGGGAAATAAAATGTAATAATAAGAAGTTAAGTACAAGACCTGTGCAATAATGTTTAAGTTTAGTTTAAATGTTACATTGTTGGCAATGTAAGATTAGTGATGATTTAATAATGTTTCATGTTTTGTCTGTGTTTTTCAACCAGTCACTGAAAGGAAGCTTTAAGCTGTTGTTCTACTTCCTGCTGCATGATGTTCCTGTGCGTCCATTTTACTCCAGAACCTTTCATTGTGATGCTAAGCTAGAGTGGGTGTGTCAGATCCCTCGAGGTAAGCCAAGCTCAAACATGCAAACCCTGTCCTGATTACAGAATAATGTGCCTATTGTTTAAGCAAGGCTTGTTTGAAGCCTATCAGATGATCACTGCAAATTATCTTATTAACTATATTAGGGATATTAAGTACAGTCTTATGCAAAAGATTGATTAAAAGATTTTGGTGATTTTGTAATTGAAAAGATGTTAAAGCAGTTTCTCAAGGACATGGAAAGAAATACAGTATTTCCAGCAAACATTGATGCTTAGTTCCTTTTTATGCCATAAATTTAACAAAAATAAAAACATTGTTTCAAATATTGTGTATTTTCCATGTCCTTGAAAGTCATTTTCAATTGCAAAATCACCTACATCTATTATTTATCAAGGGGTGCCCAAACCTTTGTTATAAGACTTTATGCTCCTGCCAAACTCTGCACAGACTGAATCAATTTAGAAAAGGCTAAAAGTGTTTTTATGCTTGTTCTCTTATTTACATTCCAGGCAAAACCCCAAAGAATCCTGAATGGTATAATCCAGGTGTGATTAGATGGGCCTTTTGTCCTTGTCTTTATTATTTACACTTTTCAAAATTTATTTATTTATTTGACCCATTTTGGATGTATAGAAATGAGTGTATACATTCATATGATTTTTTACAGATGGGCACCATGAGACATCAGTTTTCATTGATGGTCAGGAGTTTTGGTTTGTGACCCAGCCACAGCTGTCCTATGAAGAAGCCAGTATCTACTGCAGCAGCAATAAAAGCAAACTAGCCATTCCTCAGACCTTTAATGCTGCCAGGCATCTACAGGAGTACCTCTTTCAGGTACTCACCAACAAACATGGATCCATTTTATTGTTTTATGTTTTTAGCCCTCATTATTGATTGATTCATTGTCAAAATAATCAGTAGAGTACTAATATATAATCAGTAATATCAGCCCTTGTTGTGTATATATACCCATTTATATTTTCCAATGTTGATGGTTTGTACTAGCATGCAGGTTTAAAGGTTGTAAAGTGGTGGATGGATCTTGGTAACCCAGGTCCTCTTGTTCCCTTAAGGTAATATTTAATCCATATTACCCACAAATACAGCATAATTTGTGCATAAATATGAAACTTATTGATGTACCATAATTATGACCATATTTTAGGTTCTCTCGTCTGTATTTGTATCACTCTCAATTCTTGGGCAGATGTACCTCCATGAGCCCGGAGTCTCTAGCACCAGGTATAGTAGTAGTGTCATCATTAGCAGTGGTCTTACATTAGTTAGTTAGTTATGTTTGGTCTGTAATTGGATCTTGTCATTTTTATTCACAAGTTGTACATCCAATGGTAACATTAAACCACTTTGACAGATTTTCAAGTAAGCTGTGATGTCAAGCAGCCATTTGTGTGTGAGACACTGAACGTCACATCTGCAGAAATTGGAACACAAGATCTTCACCCCTCAGGCAAACCATGTGAAAATGGAACCATTGCGTTCAGGGACAAGGTTTGCTAAAAGCACTTTGTAGATCACAAAACCATGTCTTTGTACTCTTGACGCTTTTAATAATTTCTTTATGTTTGCATACAGTGTTACACACTAATTAAGCCTCAGTTGACGAGTTTTAAAGAAGCCACGGAAATATGTTTGTCCCTGAGGGGCACTCTTCTATCCATCAGACACCAAGCTGAGCAAGGTGAGCCCATAGCACAACAACCTGAGTAATTTGACATATTTTGCTATACGATTATGGGATTCAGTTTGATACTGGGGTCTGTGGGTCATTGTTATATGCCTAGTAATTATGTAATCTAATTTAGTGGAAATCTGTTATATTTAAGTTTGTTTTAAGTAGATGTCAAATTAAATTTGAAGGGTGACCAGACTTTCTCCTGCAACCTTATTCTTGAATAAGGTTCTCATTTTGTCATGCCATTTATAACACTGTAAAATTACAAGCTGAATAAAAATAGAAATCTGGAATCTTTTTTTCTCCCATTTAGATTTTATTACAACACTCTTGCTGGGGCAACCACAGAAGCTTTGGATTGGTCTGAAGCTAAGGTTTTATGATTTTCAGTGGGTGGACAACCAGCCAGTCAGTTACCTTAATTTTAACGCCCTACTCCTTGGCCAGTCACGACAAATGCTCATATCTGTAAGTCCCATTTTCTTTATTTACATTTCTAAAGTAATGCAACTAGTGGATCTAAAATTATGTAAACAATTTCTGGAAATTTAGAATTTTTACTAAAATGCAATAAAAACCAAGCATGTATGGTTTTTTTTTAGCTCTCTCTAGCATTTATTTAACTGATAAAGGTTATTTTTCTGTTGTTTCCAGTGTTTTTAACTTAAATGTATTTTGTAAATATCAGCAAATTTGGAATTTAACACCTGCAACATACACAAAGTTAGTACAGAGCAAAATAAGTGAAGATGAATATGCATTTTAGAGAAGAATAGAACATTCAATGATAAGCAGTTGAGTTGGTAACAGGAGAGGGAATCATGATTAGATATGAAAAGAATATTCATCAAAGCTTTGCAAAAAAGATGGGTTGTGGTTCATCACTTTGTGTCACACTTTACAATAGTTGTCAGTTTAATGCAAGATTGTAAATAATTAATGTCTTTCATTGTCTACATAACATAATTTGAAAAGATTCAGGGAATCCAGAGAAGTCTCCTACATGGAGAGAAAGCCCCTGTAAGACAAGGCCTAAAACCTTTGAGCCTTTAAAGGGCTCATTATGGAAAACCGTCATGCTACTGTAATTAAATATAGCCACATGGGCTTGGGAGGATGAGAGGATACGCCATATCTAATATTTGACATGGTATTTATTGAGTAGGGGAACATTGACATTGGTATGAAGGTCTTATTGACATGGAGGCATATTTTTTTTATTTTAGACACATTCCGCTACCAAGAAGACTTTTATTATGAAATCTATGGTTATTTCAGCAAGACAGTGCCAGGCCTCTTTCTGCAGCAGTAGATCAGTGTGGCTTTGTAGACAGCATGTGTGCTTGACTGGCCTGCCTCCTATTGAAAATGTATGGAGCTACAGTCATTGCCAAAATAATCAGTACCCCTGGATTTTTTCCAGAAAATGCACAATTTCTCCTAAACTATTGTAATTACAAATGTTTTGGTATACACATGTTTATTTCCTTCATGTTTGTTGGATCATCACAACAAAGCTGAGGAAAAAAGCCAAATTTGACTTTTTGAGCCAAAATTGTTGATCCAATGCGCATAAAGGAAATAAATGTGTATACTAAAACTTTTGTAATTGCAATAGTCTTCTGGGAGAAATGGTGCATTTTCTGTAAATATTTCATGGATGTCAATAACTTTAGTCATGACTGTAGGAGAAAAAGTCTTGTTTAACATAAGGATGGGTAAAAACAAATACACTAGTCAGACTGCAACAGTTTAGTCTTCTCAGTTCCCACTGGAAACAGTGTAATCAAAAGTGAAGGTGATGTAACAGTGGTAAATGTGTGTTGCAGCTGTCAATTTGTTCATATATACAAAATATGCTTAAGTTGATCAGTGAAAACACTGGAAATCTTTCCATTGAACTTTCATTAGTTAAATAAAAGTTTAAGTGAGTTGTTAAATCACA
This sequence comes from Lepidarchus adonis, assembly GCA_037576955.1. NCBI lineage: Eukaryota > Metazoa > Chordata > Actinopteri > Characiformes > Lepidarchidae > Lepidarchus > Lepidarchus adonis. Next base: position 10,742 of record JBBIGC010172905.1, read on the forward strand.
CATTTTTCTTTCTATTACAATTGGTTAAAACATAAATGGGGTTTGTACTTTTGCAACTTGGTTTGTGTTGCCCATGTAGTTAGCTGTATTATTATTAAATGTTGTAATGATCAAATGATTGCATTGCATATGCTTAATTTCTTCTTTGTTTGGTATATCAGACATTTGAGCAAGATGGATTGTGTGCCTATATGTATAATGATGCCCACTCTGATCTGCTGGGCACTTGGGACTACACATCTTGCTCGGATGAACAGAGTGTCGTCATCTGCCAGCACTATGCAGGTAGCCAGCATTTACACTTTTACATTTAGCTGATGTATTTAAGAAAATCTCTATTTATGTTTTTCTTTTCTTTTCTAGATAAACAGGAGGCCTCTGTGGTGACTGAGGGTGAGTTCCAAGTAAACAATCACACATTTAAAGTGGTGTTAAAGGAGAAGGTGAACTGGTTCGATGCTTGGAACTTGTGTAAGAGCAATGACATGGACCTGGCCAGTGTAGCTGATGCATACCTGCAAGCTATACTTACTGTAAATGTCAGTAAGCTGGGAGATCCCCTCTGGATTGGACTGCACAGCCAAGATGTAAGAGTTTGCAACTAACTCATGTACACATAAATAGGCACCATGTTTTGTCAGTTCTGCATAATTAGTTCAGTCTGAAGCTCTAATACAGAAAGACAGCTCGTCAATACCTTAACATGTGTCTGTTTGTCCAGGGAGAGCACTACTACTGGACAGATCACAGCCATAATGTATTCAACCGCTGGGGCCCAAAGGTCACTTCAGGGCATTGTGTGTACTTGGACACTGATGGTTTCTGGAAGGCCACAGATTGTGGGACACAGCTCAGAGGAGCTATCTGCCACATCCCAAAAGGTATGCACACTGAAAGTGCAACTGCTTAATAGTCTTGCACAAGGACAGTGTTTGCTATGAGTGTTATGCTATCAGTTTGAGTCTGTCATTCCAATATTGGACAGATGATAATTGTTTAATTTTTTCCATTTATTCACCAATCATATATTGCAGACTCTGTAGATTGGAGGGGATTGTAGATGTACTTTGGCCTTTACAAAGACAGTCAGTTGACAAGTACTGTAGTTAATGTTAAATAATATTATGTATCATAACTTATTTAATCATATATTTTTTGTGACAGAAATAGAAGAGAACATCCCACCTTCTCAGCATGCAGGTAAATGTCCACACAAGAACAACGGAGTCAACTGGATCCCATTCAAAAACAACTGCTATACTTTTCTGCTGGAGTCTGCAAGATGGCAGGAACATGACAAGAACAATGACCGACAGACATGCCAGGCTATTGGTATGGGAAAACCTGAATTACTACTTGTGTTTTCAGATCAAACAGGGCTTTCTCAGAATGCTTGTGTTATTATAGTTGGACAGTTTGCTGAAATGTGATTCATGTAGTGTTTCAGTTTGAGACCCTACTTTTTTATTTGGAAATTAGCTACTATTTTTTCTTGTTTTTCATGAACTTGTATGCAACCTAAGCACCCATTAATATTTTTTGTTTTGTTTGGGCTTTTTTCCTGACTTTAGTTGGAATGGGAGATGTTCTCACAATTCGAAATGAGGAGGAAAATAAATTCATAAAGGAGCAACTTCAACCTTTTAAGGACTTGGCCAAATTTGTGTGGCTGGGCATATACAAGGAAAAGAAAGGTGGCTAACAGTTTTTTTTAACTGCAATTAGTTTAGATTCTAAAATAATTAAGTAAATAAATTTTTTTGCTAATGTTCTGATTGTGGTACTTTCTGATTTGCTATAGATCAACTAAAATGGTATGATGACACCAATGTTCAGTACTCTAACTGGGCAAATGGAAGGCAGAATGTCACTGAGCCCTTTATGGCTGGACTGGATCTGAATGGGGATTGGACGCTGATTCAGGATACATCCCTCTTTAAACATTTCAAGGAGAGTGCAATTGTAGTGTGCAAGATTGAACGTGGTAAGACATTAATTCCTGTTTGATCCTAGGATGAAGACTAGCTCAGAGAGATTCATTTTCCTTGTCTTTCTAATTCACAAAGATTCCAAAGATGAGTTTCGAATGGGCCCAGGCGATGTTCATGCTCCAGTTGGCTATAAATTCCGTGTGGTTGCTAAGCAAATTAACTGGTATCAGGCCCTTAAGGAATGCGGAAGTGATGGTGGTCATCTTGTCAGCATTCATAATGGAACAGCTAACTCCAACATGTCACTGATTGCCAAACTAGATGGACATCCTCTCTGGATCGGCCTCTCCCGGCAAGATGTATGTAATCAGGCCTTTGCCAGTTTCGTTTTTAATATTTGGCATATCTGCCTGTCATTAACATGGTAGGTATATCAGAAAAGGCAAATATTTAGCCCAAACTTAAAGTTTTAGTTACATTTTAGCCATATTTATGTTTAATATGTCAGTGGAACAATACCCATAAAATAGCAATTACTTAAAATCTTTTGGGGCAACTCTGTGCTCACTGCAATGTATAATGGTCATTTTAAATCATTAGGAAAAGTACATTATGAAAATAAGTTAAATTAGACTTGTCATTTCTTTCAGTTCAGTGGTTGGCCCTATGAGTGGTCAGATGGGACACCTTTGCAGTTCCAGCCCCAAGGATTTGAGGCTACAGGCTCTGGATCTGAAGAGAAATGTGTATACATAGATGGTAATGAAAACTGGTCTACAGTCAACTGTCATGCTGAGCTAGCGGGAGCAATCTGTTACAGCAGCCTCAGCAGTAAGTGATTCATATTGATAGGCACTCTGCCATTTGCCAGTTTATATCTGCATTTTCTTGACATTAGCAGGTACGTTTACCATAGAGTTGCTTTGTTATTGTGCATTTATTGAGTGCAGCCTATCTCTGCCCCTGTGGTTCCCCAAATTTTTGTAGTTCTGTACTTCCTCACTTTTATTTGTAATCACAATTAATGCAGGACAGGCAGGTCAACATAAGGGCACATACATGTTTGGGAGTCTGCAGCTATAAAATGTAGCAAATACCAATTTCCATGTGCCACAGATTTTCGGATCATTATCATCATTTAAAAACACTAACATGAAGCACATATACAAGTTAATATGCAGTTTACGACTGTGTATATCGCAGAAGGCTGCAAATTGAGAACTCACTATGGTTTGCAAACTGTCTGCGAAATCATGTCTAACTCAACAAGGATCATACATGTCTTAATGGTAGATATATAAATGAGTTTCCCTTGAGCTTACCACAGTTTGGAATATACTTCTTCTCCATCTCTACTAATCTAAAGTGACCACCAAATGTCTGTGCCTGCCACAGACCTATCAGTCAGTTTGTGCCTTTCAGTTTCTCAGAGAGATGAAAAATAATATTACCAAAGATGCAATAAAATACTTCTGCCTTCTCTGTTTGCCTGATCTGTATCATGTTGCACATATTTCTTTGGTGACAGGGTCTCAGATATCTGCTTACTCAAGTGATAAATGTCCAAATGCTGATGGGCAGGGTTCATGGATCCACTTTGAAAACCACTGCTATGCTGTTGATATGACCCTTTACAACTACTCTGTCTATACAATGGAGGATGCCAAGAGTCTCTGTGAGAAACTGGGTATGTATTTGGGTCTTGGTATGCATTAAGGCCCTACCTGCTTTCAGAAAATGTATTTAATTCTGACCATGAAACTTTTTACATACTTAAAATTGTCAGCACTATGTTGTTATTTTGTTCTATGAAACACAGAAGCACAAAAAGCATAAACATTTGCTGATTTGACTGAAGAGTTATTCTCATAGCATCTTGTATACTTGCTAGATCCTGCCTCCCAGCTTTTGTCGATTAAAAGCATGGATGAAAATGATTTTGTCTCACGGCATGTTGCTGAAAGTCCCCTCATCACTAGTCGTGTCTGGCTGGGTCTCAACTCGGGTAATTAAGTGCTGCTTCTTCTATGTTATGATATTTATAGTATTGTTTTCTATGAATTATTGTTATTTTAAAGAGGTAGTACAGTCTTATGCTAAAGTTTGGGCACCCGTTGATAACAGATTTTGGTAATTTTGTAATTGAAAATATGGGCATGGGAGGAAAAAAACAATATTTTCAGCAAACATTGATGTGTAGTTACTTTTTATGCCATATATTGAACAAAATAAAAACATTATTATGGCACTGTGCAAACGTTTGGGCACCCTAAGAGTTCCAAAGTTTCAGACCTTAATCAGCTTGTTAACTCTGATGCATGGCAACAGCTGTCAGCTGGTGCCAATTTCAAACATTTACAAATACTCTGACTCTTTAAACCTTGTGCACACACTTATGGACACTCAAGAACCATAGGTTCCTCTAAGCAGCTGTTTAAGTCTCTGAGAAGGCTACAATAAGTTAGAAAAGCGTTGTCAGCTTGCAGTTTCCACAGTGTGAAATGTAATTAAGAGATGGCAGGTCAAGATGAGATCTGGAAGACCAAGAAAACTCTCAGAGAGAACTGCATGTTCTCTGAATGTAAGAAGTATGCAACAGAACATCTACAGAAGCCTGATGTGTTTTGGAAACAAGTGCTGTGGACTGATGAAGTTAAAATA
>JBBIGC010172958.1:325-15331 GCA_037576955.1 Lepidarchus adonis
GTTACTTTACACAACCTGCTGCTATAAACAGCCTGTTACTTTACACAACCTGATGTTACTTTACACAACCTGCTGCTATAAACAGCCTGTTACTTTACACAACCTGATGTTACTTTACACAACCTGCTGCTTTAAACAGCCTGTACACAAAATAAATTAAGTAAAATCTACTAAGCTAAAACTAAATTATCAGTGAAGACCAAGAAGTAGAGAAAAGAAATGAATAGAAGGGCAAGCGAGCTAGAATGCAAACCATCAGATGTGTCCAGAAGAACCAGAGAGGCAAACAGAAGATGCTGAATAACACTACAGGCAGAATACAGCAGCACAGATAAGCATGGTGTTAAGGTCTAAGATTAATGAAGTGCACACACAGCAATGTTCACCCAGATGTTCAGTGTTTGTTCAGTGTTTGTTCAGTGTGTGGTGGTATGTCCTGGTTCAGGAGTCTTACGGCCTGAGGATAGAAACTCAGTCTCTCAGTCATGGCCTCCTCAGCCTCCTGCCTGATTCTGATTGGTCTATTCCATTGAGTCCTGTAAATTCTTGCATTCAAACTCTTAAACATACAGATTACACAAGGACCTGAACATCACGCTCCTATTAAATGCTGGTTGAACATCTTGTCATAGCTATTAGAGAGTTTGCAGCATATAGAAAATTTCTGTCATGGTTCCTCAGTCTTGTGTTTTGTCACATATCTTTTTCACACCATGGTCTTGCCGGGTCTTCCCACCTGTTCCTCAATTGGTTATGGCTCCGCCCCCCACCAGGTCTCTTGTGTCTAGTCAATGTATTTGAGCCTTAGTGTGTCTCCGAGTCCTGGTTGTATCTCTGTTGTAGAATCTATTGTAATTTTTTCTTTAATGCCTGTGGGCATTAAAACCTGTCAAGCCATTTCATCCTGCCTGCCAAACAAAACCTTTACAATTTCTGACTGAAGGCTGATAATTTCAAAGGAACCAAAGGAGACCAAGCCGTAAAAACAGCTGTAGCCCATTATTCCTCCACCACCAAACTGTACAGGGTGTACTCTGCATTCTTCTCCATCCACTAGACCCACACTCCTCCATCAGACTGGCTGATGCTGGGGTGTGTTCTTAGGCTTATGTATATCTGCTATGGGGTTGCCATGAAAACCCCATCCACAAAGCTCCTGATGGTAAGTGTTGTTAGAAGTGGGCGTGGCTAAAAGTGGCTGCAGTGTTTGGTAACTGTGTGTGTGGAGGATTGAGGAGAGAGTCTGTGAAGGTAGTCAGTGCTGAGAGCTGGTGTTCGTCTCAGAGCAGGTGAAGTGCAGCTGCTGCGGTCAGACTCCACATGGATTATTCTCCCCTCGCTCCTGCTGCTGAGGACAGAACTTCAGGATTTGTAAAACTCCACAGCAGCACAGGAGCAGCGGATAGAGCCTGACTAAGTGTCTTTGGCAATGCAAACTTAAAGCGAAGGAGAGGGATCTGTGCCTGGCTTTGAAGAGGCAGCGTGCCGCCTAATCCTGCAGCAGATTTGGGCACAAAGAGAGAACGAGCACCGCAACAATGGCAGAGAGAGAGAGAGAGAGAAAGAGAAAGAAAGCGCAAAAGAAAGAGCAAAAAAAAAACACCTCACAAAACCTAGTCCTTCATCTCTCGTCACTTACCCCCCTCTTTCTTTCTTTCTTTCCTTCCTTCCATCATCTGCTGTCCTCACACATTTCCAAACTCACCCCTTCTCTCTTCCTCTCAGCTCCCTCTCTTCTCCTATTGCTCTCATTGAGGAAACAGGGAGTTTAGATGTCTAATGAGAGAGAGAGAGAGAGAGAGAGAGAGAGAGAGAGAGAGAGAGAGAGAGAGAGAGAGACTGACTTGGTTTCTGAGGGAATCGCTAGTTTGATACAGTAGATGCTCCTTAAAGGCCTGGTGCTGAAGAAGGAAGAGGAGGCAGCTGTTAATCATGATGCTTTGCCTCCAGAGCTCATTACCACTTAAAATGTATGTTTATATTTATACTTGTGTTTATATTCATATGTTCATATTTGTTTATATTTATGTATGTATATGTTTCTGTTTATTTTTGTATGTACAATAATTTGTTTATATTTACACTTGTGTTTATATGTATATGTTTATATTTGTATACTCATTCATGTTTAAATTTATACATATGTTTATATTTGTTTGTGTAGGTTTGTTTATAATTGTATTTACGTTCATATCTTTAGGTTTATATTTAAACATGTGTATTTGTATATTTATATGTACATATTTGTATTTATGTTTGATTACATGTATAGTATATTTAGAGTGATGTTTATGTTTTATTATGTTTATGTTGTCTGCTTGCTTTAACATTTTCCCTGGTGAGTGAGAAACAACCAAGATCCTGTCGTTCTTTACCTATGGTGCTCAAACATCAACATTTAAAGAAAAAAAACATTATTAATTTATATGTATGTTAATGTTTAAATGTATCTGTATCTTTTTATTTATATGGTTTTTAATATTTATGTTTACATTACATAGAATTTTTCCAGAAAATGCTCTTCCAGAAGTCTACAATATGCTGTGGCTTATAGATCGAACCTGGGATTGGGTGAGTCATGCTTAAATGGAGCGGCCTATTTGAAAACATGAAAACACAAAGTATAATTCGGTACAAAAAGACGACATCCCTGAATGATTAGTTGAATTTAAATGTACTGTTTACTGCAGCAATGAACAGTTGGAAAAGCAACACAAAGTAAAGAACAGATCAGTGACAATGTTCTGTCTTTAAATTGGTGCTGCTGCATCCAACTTCTCCAACTTTTTCAGCCCTTTGCTACATTACATCCTAGTACATTAGGGCAAACAGTATTTGTGCAGACGGTGCTTCACAAAAGCAACAACCTGGAGCTCAAGTTCTGCAGAGTAGGTCTTGCATTGCCGCATGACATCTGTAAGTTCCAAATTTGATTATTTAAATTTTTATGCTCAACCATGAGGCAACTTATAGTTTTAATACATAAATGAGCAATTTCTGCAGCTTGTAGAATGGGACGGCCTGTAATGTCAGGCAGGCTGTTGTTGGGGAAATACGGTACATGTGTTTATTTCCTTTATGAATGTACATTGAATCAACACAAAAAAGCTGAGGAAAAAAAATTATCATCATTTAAGAAAAAAATTATTTATTGACAAAATTATTTGCACCTTTTCAAAATTGTGGGTAAATCATTTTATTTCAAACATACGATGCTTGTTTAAACTCCGTGTGCCAAGAAACAGGCGCCGGCAATATAGCAGTCATACCTGAATCCAGTTAAAATGGAGAAAAGTTGACTCAACCTTTCTGTTGTGTCTGTGCCACACTAAATATGGAGAACAGAAAGAAAAGTAAGAGAATTGTCTGAGGAGTTGCGAACAAAAACTGTAGAAAAATATCAACAATGTCGAGGCTACAAGTGTATTTCCAGAGACCTTCATGTTCCTTTGTCCACTGTGCGCAACATAACCAAAAAGTTTACAACACATGGCTCTGTAACTAATCACGAAAGAGAAAAAATGATAAAAGAAAAGAATGCAGGATTGTTCGAATGATGGCTAAACCGCCTAAACCGCAGCTAAAGCTGTTCTGCAGACTCAGGGTGCAACAGTGTCAGCTCCAACTGTCCGTTGACTTCTGAACGAAATGAAATGCTACAACAGAATCCCACTGCTGACAAAAACATAAAAAAATCCAGACTTGAGTTTGCGAAAATATACTTGAGGCCAAAATCCTTCTTGGAGAAGGTCTTGTGGACAGATGAGTCCAAGGTAGAGCTTTTTGGTAAAACACTTCCTTCTACTATAACGAAAAGAACACAGTACCTACAGTCAAACATGGTGGAGGTTCAGTGATGTTTTGGGGGTGTTCAAGGCATCATGAAATCTGAAGACTGTAGAATGTAGGGCCCAGTGTCAGAAGGCTGTGCCTGCGTCAGAGGTCATGGGTGTTCCAGCAGGAACAAAAATGGTTGAATACAAAGTGCTGGAGAGTTCTGAAGTGGCCAGCAAGGAGTCTGAATCTAAATGCGATTGAACACTTATGGAGAGATCTCAAAATTGCTGTTGGGGGAAGGAACCTTTTAAATCTGAGAGACCTTGTGCAGTGTGAAAAAGAAGAGTGGTCAAAAGTTAACAAAAGAGGTAACAAGCTTATTGACTGTAATAGGATGCGATTGGTTTCAGTTATTTTTTCAAACCAAATATTAAATTGAGAGTAACAATAATTTTGTCCAGCCCACTTTTTGAGTTTTTTTGTGAAATGTCAAATTTGGCTTTTTTCTGTGTGGTTTTCCAGTAAAGGGAATAAAACATGTGTTTACCAAAAAATTTTAAAAATGGTGAATTTCTGGAAAAATTCCAGGGGTGCGGATCATTTTGGCCATGACCGTATGTTCATAAATATATATTTTACAAATGTTTCTATTGATTTCTGTTTGTCAATCTTGTTGTCTTATGTTATTGACATTTGACATGTTGACAAATGTTGACATTTGTTATTCGGTCAGGTCTCCAGCCTCCTGTCATTCTGAACACTGCTCCTCAGGGACTCCTGTAAATGTTCAGATGCTAAAGGCCATTTAGAGCCAACAGCAGCTGTACAGCTTTGAAACATGGCTTCCTTTCGCTCGCTGTCCTGGAACTCATTAACCGGAACATGACGTGTGCTCAGCAGCTCACTGAGGAGCAGAGCACGACGTCTTCAACACAGCTCCTGTCAAACCCACCCAGCCTCACAGAGCTTCCAACCTGATCCCACTTCCAGTTTTCACAAACCCAGTGAGATCTTTGTGCCGATATTGCGTCCCTCACAACTTCCCCAACACATGCAGGTGCAGGTCATTGGCCGCTGCTGGACTCTACTGCCTCTACCTGGTTCCCCTCTGTTTCTACAACAACTTATTGAGCTCCTGTGTTTCCATTCAACTCAAACGAGCAGAGTTCATGCTCCAGCATGAGGAGCTCATGAGCAGTGACCTCAACACACCTCACCTTCCAGAAGAATCAGCAGTTTGCCTTTATGTTCTCCGGTATTCTGGAGCACGTTCATCCAGTTCAGCTCCAAATTCTGGTGTCTCTTAGCACGTGGCCCACCTGAACTGCTTGACCCTTCTAACCCCCCACCCAACAGAGAAATAAATAAGAATAAACCAAGAATTAAGTGTGCGTGTAGTTTGCTATTCTGCTATTGTGCTATTCCTTTCTCATGTTTGTGTGTTTTGTTGTGAAAGATCATGGACTGTGTCACATTTCTCCAACACTAAGTGCAGTCTCTTTTCTCTGTTTCTCTCTAACAGCTCGGTTTGCGTCAGCCGCTGCCTTATATTAAAGCTGAGCTAATTCCACATGATTAAAGCCGTCGTTCACGTTTCCCCACATCTCCTTCAGTCACACTAATGACTCCTCCAGGAGAAAACACCTCCAAATGGATTTTTAAAAAAGATTATAAACCTAAAGTGCAGTGGGGCTTCATCAAGTCAACCAGCAATAATGAACAATAGGAGATTTGCACATCAGCAAGCATTCAAACAGCTGGAACAGAACCAAGACCATCACCAGAACCAGCACCAGTGACCACACAGTTACAGCATCCAAATTGGAAGCCCCTCCCCACAAGGGAGTGTGTGTGTGTATACATACATTGGGGGGGAAAAAGTGTTAGTCCCTTCCTGAATTCTTTTTTTTTTCCATGTTTCTCACACAGATCATCAAACAAATTTAACACAAGTATAACACAAGTGAACACAAAATGCGTTTAAGTGAAAGATTTGATTATTAAGGGGAAAACAAAATGTTAAAGTAATTGCCCTCTAAACCTAATAACTAAAGCTGAGCTAATTCCACATGATTAAAGACGTCGTTCACCTAATAATAATATCTTCTCAGATGGTAAAGCTGCTCATTCTTGCTGCAAAAAGCCTCCAGTACCTGTAAATTCTTGGGTTCTTGCATGAACTGCATGTTTGAGGTTCTCCCCAGAGTGTCTCAATGATATTGAGGAGACTGAGATCTCCACTCCAGAACATTCACTTTATTTTGCTGTAGACAGGTCGACTTGGCCTTGTGTTTTGGATCATTGTCACGTTGAAATGTCCATGTACATCCCATGCCCAGCTTCCGGGCTGATAAGTGCAAATTTTCCTCCAGTAGTTTTAAAAAACTTACTGCATTCATCTTGCCGTCAATTCTGACCAAATTTCCTGAGCCTTTGTAGCTCACACATCCCCAAAGCATCAGTGATCCACCACCATGTTTCACAGTAGGAATAGTGAACCTTCCATCATAGGCTTTGTTCAATTTTAGTCTCCTCATTCAAATGACTTTTTGAGCCAGAAGGTTTGAGGTTTGTCTCTGAGCTGTCTGTCATGTTGTAAGTGGGAAACTTTGTGGCATTTGCATAGTAATGGCTTTCTTCTGGCAACTCGACTATGCAGCCCATCTTTCTTCAAGTGCCTCCTTATTGTGCATTTCTGTATTTCACCTGAAGTTATTTGTGAGCTATTTTGTGATTGAAATTTTAGTTGTTCTACCTGACCGTGGTTCGGTTTTAACAGAATCCCTAATTTCCACTTTTTCATTAGAGTCTGAACACTGTTGATTGGCTTTGATATTTTCTTATATCTGTTTCATGTTTTATAGAGTTCAGCTACCTTTTCCCACAGATCCTTTGACAATTCGTTTGCTTTCCTCATGACTTAGAATCCAAACAACGTCAGTGCAGCACTGTATGAAAGATGTGAGGGTCTGTCAGGAGTCCAGAAACTCACTGACCTTTTATACTCACCCACTAATTACAGCAAACAGATCACAGGGGAAGACGGTTCCTTTAATAACCATTCAAACCGGTTTGTGTCGAGATGTGTGCATGTTTTCAGACCAAATCACCAGGGTGTGTAAACTTTGGATCAGGGTCATTTGGGTAGTTTGTGTTGTGATTATGATTTTAAAAGAGTAGATTGATAATAAATGGCTTCAGCCAAACACTGACTATGAGTAAAAGAAACATTTGTGTGTTATAATTCATATTCTCTGACAAATGACCAAGAAATCATAAATTCTGTCAGGGTATGTAAGCTTATGAGCACCACATGGGAGACCGATCAAACCTGAATGGGAAGTGGTCAGGAAGCTGTAATGATGCTTTCACACACTCGGTGCATCCAGTCAGAAAAGCCTCTGCAGCCTCTAAAGCAGAGGTGCTCAATACGTCGATCGCGAGCTACCGGTCGATCGAGAAGGCATCGCTAGTCGATCGCGGAACGCTGCCATTCAACATATACTACTATGTGAGACCACACAGCGTAAAAACCATGTAATCCATGAGCTACAGAAAACACTGCATTACAGATGGAGCCAATCATCCATCCCCACTGTGGTTTTTGGCTGGTCTGTATGTCAATCAACTGCCAATCAGTTGTAACAAGCGTCACTGCGCATGCTCGGTCAACCACGCACTAGTTCAAAACTCCCGCAGTCACCTAGTTAGCGGCTAACGGTTTGTTTACTTCTAAAGAAAGGGTGTAAAAACGAGTTTCAGTTTTAACTGTTCATTAAAAAGTACAACACTAACTACCCACCGAAAAGCGAGGGGATTACTGTATATTCGGACAATGCAGTGCTCTCTCTCTCTCTCTCTCTCTCTCTCTCTCTCACTCTGAAATACTGTAACACCATCTTATCACCACTAACTGTCACATTTTGCCATGTCTATGTGCCATATGTTCTCATTTTGGTCATTTTTCCCACCTTGTCCGTCACATGTTCCTTGTCTTGTGTTCCTGCCCATGTTCAGGTGTTCTGTGTTTAGTTATGGTATAAGTGGCAAACACCAACCACTTACACCAAGACACTGAGCTAGAGAGTAACGTTCTTTATGTTCTCATGTTTATGTGCTAGATTAAAAAACCAAAAGAAAATCCTCCGCGTTTCTTTCCTACTCCACACACAGGATCATTACAATACCATCTGTACACCATCACATTACACCATCACCAAATCACATTTCATCCTCAAACTAGCACATCACAATGTCTACTCACCACATGACTACTCCATCACATCACCACATAACATTTCTGCACTATGACAATCACTTCAATTTGAAGTAACGCAAGTTTATAAAGTTAATAAAGTTACAGGAATTAAAAATACCTTAAGACAAAAATAAGTAGAAAAGGTGAAAAAAAAATTAAGGCACTTCTTTATAAATTGTCTAAACAGTCCCTTCCACATTCATTTCCAAACGCATAATTTACATTGATCTTCAGTAAAGTTTGTGCTAGAGTTTGTTTTTAAAGGAGTCTTTTTTTTTTCTTTTGTGTTATTTGTGTTAATTTTTTTCAATGATGCTCATTTCATTACCACATCACGCAAAGTAATTTCCTTTATGATCAATAAAGTTTTTTCTGATTTTGATTCATCACCACAATCACATGACATGGTATCACCACATAATCACATATCATAATCACATTGCCACATCACTATTCTCATTACATGACCACATCACATCTCATTGTATTCATATTGCTTGTTGTCCTGTTTTTTTCTAATGACTGACGTAGTAGTTCTAGTGATTGTGAAGTGTGTAAAGCATGACGTTAAGAGTTACTGTCTGGATGTGTCATTTTCTACTTCTCTACATTTTCTGTCCTCTCTACAATAGAAATGAAGTGTTATTCTTCTCTAATTTAGAGGAGTGAGAAGAACGCAGGCCTGAGGCAGCATGTTCTGGAATTTAAGATAAAATGAAAGTAAAATGAGATTTGAAAGACATAGCAAGAGAGAAAAAGAAGAATATCCGATGTCTTCTCTACAGAAATGGAGCAGAAGTTAATCACTCCATCCTGAAGACATGGAGAGCACATCAGAGCCAAGAACTTCTTTCTGCTCATTTCTTTACTGATGTTGGAAATCAATGACAGTTTAAAGGAAACTTATTCATTTTCAAATAATCTCTTTACCTCATGATTATCTTCCACATCCTCACCACAGAGATTTGGTTTAATCTGCCAGCTTTAAGCACTTAAATATAGTCTTTGCTTCCTGTTGTAGAGCTGATCTCACTAAAGGAAGAGGAATGAACTAAATTCCCGAGGCTTAGGATGGAGGAGAAACATGGAGCAGAAAAAAATCCACAACATTGTTCCAGAACTCTGAACCTTCTTAAACTTTTTTTAAATTCATACCGTCTTCAGTGGAGAGGAGTTTCTTGGGCACAGTTCTTACATGAACTTACATGAACTTCCCTTTCCTAAGCAACATCCAGTGGATATTCATTCAACTGTAAGGAACAAGTGGCCTTGTGCTAAATACATTACCGATCCAAAAAAAGTAAGACTAATATTTCTCTGGACCATTTTTAGTCTTGATTACGACCTGGTTTCACTTTAGCATTGTTTCGATTCACCTCTGCAATGTCACAACGTTCATTTCCCTCCAGAGTTTCAGAAACATAATCAAATATTTACAAAAATGTGAGGGGTGTACTCACTTTGAGAGACAATGTAACAATGTACCTTATCATATAAATAACTTTTAATAGCCAGTGGGTTTCAGAGGATTGTCCCTTCTAACATCTGCAGCCTGTTCACTATGATAGAATCATCTCCAATCGACTGATGTTTCCTCCAGTAGGAGTCCATGACCTCTTCCATTCATGTTTAATTAGCATATTATTTACACCAACTGTAAATCAGAATGGAATGGGCTGATCTTCCTAATACTAATTAACATGAACAGTGAAAGAAGTGCAAACAGATGGACATGGATTTCTTCAGATCTTCTGACAGGTGACCTGGACAATCCTCAGGGTTCTCCTGACATGAATAAATCCTGCAAAAATAAAAATAGACTTTTACATGGGACAACAGGATTTCAGCGCATGTTTTGGACACTTGCTGTGACATTTAGATCTTGAAGGAATCAGATACATTAATCCGACCAGCCACAGATCTCATCTGGCTGATCTCTGTATACTGCAGCTTTCCCACCCCCTAAAAAACACCAACACCCTCCACCCTGACAATCACCCAAATAACACCCCCATCCACACACCCCTGGTTTGGAACGGTACACTGGAAATCCAGATGTGGACCTGTGGGTGAAACTCCACATTAGTTGGTCTCTGTAGTGTGATTAGTGAGAGAGCTGTGAATGGGACGAGGCCGTAATCTGAGTGAGTAAACTGAGATTACCCAGCAAATCATTAGACTCTAATAGGGTTTTAATGACTTTGTGCCATGCAGACACGCAATAAAGGCAAAGCTCCATTCAGAGACACTTTACAACAAAAGAAACTTTAATGAAAAGCAAAGTTACGTGAAGTGAAGGGAAGGGAAGTGGAGAGCTGCTGATTAATCTTAATGTGCTTACAGAAGAAATACGTAAAAGTGACAACTGGGGAAAGCACACAGGATTCACTTAATAATTTTAGCACCAAGGAGCACTTCTGGTAACATACCTTTGTTTCTGAGCTGTGGAACAAAGCTGCTTTCACTGAACACATTCATTCTCATTGTTCTTCTCTTTATCTTCTGCCTCTGTGGGCTCCAGGCGAAGACTTTCACTGAAGTTCCACGTGTCAAAAATAATAAAGCCTGAATAAATTTAGCTCTAAAAGTTTCTCGCTTCTAATGGAGATATTATATAAATAGATAAATGTTTCATTAGTCAGGAAATATTTAAATGATTAAAACCACAAAGTGAATAAAAACTAATGCAACTATCAAAACTGAGGAGTCACAGTGAGGGGTCATGATGCGGAGTCACAGTGAGGAGTTAATGTGAGGAGTCACTGTGTATGTGTGTATAGTCTCTGATGTTGTGGTCCTGTAAATGTCCTGTAGTAGTAGGGGGGCTGCTCCTGATGATGATTTGGACCCTCCTCATGACCCTGGTCCTGTAAATGTCCTGTAGGGGGGGCATTATTCCTTACACTCTGAAGGGCCTTACTGTCCTGAGCAGTGCAGTTCAGCACCAGACTGTGATGGAGCTGATAAAGATGCTCTCATTAACACTCCTGTACAAGTTATTGAAGATTCTGGCTAACATTCCAAATGTCCTCTGTCTTTTTAGGAAGTGCAGTCGCTGTTGTGAACACTGAGGAATTTGAAGGTTTTCACCCTCTTCACATCTGTTACACCTTTCAACAGTGGTGTGTGTGTAGCCATCCTTTCCTCCTTGGTCTTTTCTGCATTTAGAAGAAGATTGTTGCTCTGACATCAGGCCACCAGTTCTGCTACCTCCCTTCTGAACATGGTCTCATCTCCTCCAGTGATCATTCTGATGACAAATTTTATGAAACTGGTGCTATTTTGCAGGATGATCATAAACAGTAGGGGGCTTAACACACAGCCCTTCTCCACCCAGTTAATGAGGCTGAGTGTCAGTTGGAGCGTGAGAAACATTTCAAACTAGAGAGAGAGAGAAGGTTATGGTTAATTACTCTTAAGAAAACAGACCTGAGATGAGTGTTGTACACAAAGAACTTGTCCAAAACCCAATATTTTGGGTCGTAACTAAATATCGATATGCCGATATATCATCATCTTTGCTCAAACCATACAATAATCGATACGCCGACAACAATATCGATAGGGCGATAGATCATCATCCTTGCTCAAACCATACAATAATCGATACGCCGACAACAATATTGATAGGGCGATAGATCATCATCCTTGCTCAAACCATACAATAATCGATACGCAGACAGCAATATCAATATTTTCATTAATAAACATTTGACTAAACAGCATCTCTACTTTAAGTGTCCACTGGGTGGTGCTGCACACAGAGAAAGCATTGCTCAGAGACACCCCTTCACTTTTAGAACATTGATGAAACAGACCATGGATTATTTTATGGCGGCCATATCTCTGTGCATCTCCTTCCCGCATGAAGCCTACAACCCAGTCAATGTGAGTTCACATGCGTCAACGTGAGTAATAAACACACATCGCTGGAAAGCTTCTTTGAAAAAGAGGGAAAGATCTAATAATGAAAGTGTGCAGAATTGCGGGGCCCCACCGATACCTAGCATTTACTGAACTGTCCTCAACAACTATTTAGATTTAACAAACACATAGTGCTCCATAATAAGGGTTAAAAACTAGACGCTGTACTGTACTGTACAGGGAGTTGTTTTCTGGGAAGTGTAGTCATTAGCAGCGAGAGCACATCGCAAGAGGGAACGGAAACTGCTCTGTACTGAGTAAAAGAATAATAAAAGTCACGGGACACAAACGTCACGCTTTCGATTGAGTCTTTGCACTGGCTGCTTTTCGAAGAGGTACATTCACGTCAAAACTGGAGATACCCTGAGTGAAATATCCGTTACCCCGTGCTTCCAATGCAGTCTCATGACAAATACGGGAAAGGTAACAATAGCATTGCTGATACTTATGTAAATTACTAACATGCCCTGTGATGTATCGCTATGTCATTGTTGTGCAATATATCGATCATCGTAGAATTGCTATATCATGGTATTACCGTTATCGTGGGCCACATATCACTTATCCCATCATACCCCGAGATACCCTGCGATTCCCACCCCTAAACCTTAGTCTAATCCTCCTAATAGACTTTTAGGATGATTTGCAGAACCTGACACTCAGAAGTTCAGTATGGAGTTTGGATCATCAGGGACAATGAGAACTCAAGTTCTGTGTTGATATAAACTGCTGTGAAACAGCCCATCCAGAGAGAGAGCTGATAGCACTTTATGATGAGCGTCCAGCTGTGATTCATATAAAGGAGCATTGTGGCAAAGCAGAAACTCCCACAGCTGTTTTGCCTGAACAGATCAGCACCCTGGAGGAACTGACAGACAATAACACTTTACATCAGCTTCTTTAAAAGACAAGTCAAGTCAATTTTATTTATACAGTGCTTTTTACAACTGATGGCATCACAAAGCAGCTTTATAGAATTTACTGAATGTACAGAATCCGGGTCTGAGCCCTCAATGAGCCAAAGGCGACAGAGGTAAAGAAAATCTCCCTAAACCTAAGGAACCAAGGAACAGAAGGGGAACCCATCCTCCTCTCATTGAGTGATAACAGATAGAAATAAATAAATGAACAAATAAGAACTAAGAGAAGCAATGAGTCCAATATGAAGAGACATCTGCAGTTTCCTGTGTGCAGGTGGTTCTCAGAGTTGAGATCGAGTAAGTGGTTCCATCCATATGGGCTCTGCTCAGTAGGAGCGAGGGGGCGAATCATGTCTCGGTTGGTCTGCATCACCATGATCCGGGCAGCAGAGTGAAACGTCTACCAACCAAGCCATGGAGGATGTCTAGAGAAGGAGGGCGGTGTATTGTATAAGCAAGAAGAAAAGATTAAAGAGCTTAAACGAAGCTACACTGAAAAGTTTCATGAAAGTAACCCTGTATCAGTGAGTCCTGGTGACATAATGAGATACAGAAGCTCACCCCAACCTACAGGGGCCACCAAACAGCTCGCTGATGATCTACTCCAGCCCAGGAACAACTGACCCTTTATCTTTGTTACCTTTGTCCACCCGAATACTCATCCTGCTGTGAAGAAGAGGATGTGAGCCCGGGTATAGATGCAGTCTTAAAGATCATTATGCTCCAAATGCTCCACTATCATCTTCATGCCCAAGAAACACTCCAACACAGGTCTGAATCAATCTGTCACAATCAAGTCATTTGAATGTCTGGTGTTCACAGAACTTTAGAGAAACACCTGCTGACCCTACCAGGCAACCAGGTCAGTAGACAATGCAGTCAATATGAACCTGCACTACAGTACATCCTGCAGAACCTTCCCTCTCCAGGGAGACATGCTAGGATCGTATTTGTGGATTTAGCTTGGCATTCATTGTGCCAAAAATCTTCAGTCTGTTTCCAGTGCCATCTGAAAACCAACATCTATGGTCCATCTTCTAAAAGACTGTAGACGATGTTCTTTCTCTGGCAGCTGAGAAGGTCTTGTCTTCCACGGGAGCTGTTGTGTGAATCTGAAGCCAAGCAAGCCAAGCTCGCCCAAATGGAAGCAGATTCTAGGAAGCGGCCATACCCTGTATTTTAACCTGTAGAAGCTTTCAAGACCAGGCACAATTCTCAGACAACTGGATGAAAGTTCCTGGACTGGAAACCAGATGACCATTCCCAGAACTCGGCGTCTACGTCTGAATCTTCCCTCCAAACTCCAACTGGAACAAGAGGATGACTCAAACCTTTATATATTTACAAAATATTCAAACACATGAGAATGAACTTTAAACTCTGGACAAAGCTTAGCTTAGCATAGCAGCAAGTTCAGAACAAATGGTGTATGGTTAAACTGCTAGTGTGTTCATGTCCTAGTTTAACTCTGGAAAATGTTTTACGTTAAATTGTGAAGAATAAGCCTAGATCTTTGCACAAAATCTCTCTTTTACATAAAGGTAATTTTAAATAAATGTAATAAATTTTGGATGGCTGTTTAGAGGGGTGATACTCTTGCCTTGAACATGAATCAAATCTTTTTTATTTCTCGCTGGTGGAATTAACTGCCCAACTACATTAGAATTGCAGAGTATCTCTCTGTGTTAAAGAATCATCTTAAGACTCAGCTGTTCCGTGCCTACCACAGCATCTAAGCCCAGACACACATAATCGACCAACATGATGTTTTCTCAAATGACACTTTCCCACTCATTTTACTTGTCGTCTGTATTTAATTTGTTGTATTGACATTTAGGTATTTGTGGCTTCTATTGATGAAGGAGTGTCCTGTACACCTTTTTAAGCAATGATAGTAATGTACCACTATGGTTTATGTTGTATAATTTGCCATCTGTATCTAATACACTAGACTTGTTAAAAGCACTTAACAACAAAGAGGAATGTCCTGGTCTCTAATAGCACTACTACCAGATAATAATAGTTCATGTTTATCATGTTGTAGCACTCATCTGTATTTAATGTACTAGACTTGTTTATAGTGTTTAATGATGTAGAGGAATGTGTTGGACTCTGTCTAGTTCTCCC
>JBBIGC010172998.1:0-15327 GCA_037576955.1 Lepidarchus adonis
AGTAAGTCATTCCAAGTTCATCATTCAAACAGCCATGAACACACGACGTCACTTAACAGACGAGCAGCGTCACCTGGCCATGGCGCCTTTGGGTGTGGTATTTTATGAAGTTAATTTTCAATTGAATAGTCACCCTCTCTTTACTAAAACTCCCCCTGCAGCTGTTGGAGTGAGCACACATACATAGGAAACACTACCTGTTGTGCTGAGCCTAAGGGCAGAGGTCAAAAGGCCCCATTGCTATGGAGTTATATTTGAAGAGGAGGTCTTTGCTAAAAGCAGATGCTCAGTAAAGCTCAAGTGGAAGAAACATCTGTCCATATAAGGATGTAAGTTAATGAGTATTCCTGTAGAACTAAGGTTATAAAAGGATGGATGCACGACCAGGCAGAGAACGGTCCGGAACTTCTCTCGGCTACTTTGAGTAAATTAAAGTGGTCTATAGCCATGAGTCCAGCTGTGTGCTTTATCAAGATGAGAGGTCAAGAATATATCTTCAACACGGGTCAGTGGCAGGCAGTCAGATCTTGCTCAGAACAACTGGCAGAGTTCATGACAGACCCAGGAGTGGACCCCACAAGTGACAAACCGCAACGATGACCAGTACCTAAGGACCTATGCACTCACACATCGTCATGCAACTTCCACACAGCTGCAGCCCGTTTACGAGATGTAAGGGGAACTAGAGTTTCCAGACAAACCATTCGCAACTGACTCCACCGCTTTGGCTTGAATGCGAGTCGACCTTTGCAGGTGATTCCACTGACACCAAGACACCGCTGTGAACATTTGTATTGGGCACAAGACCATGTGACCTGGACAATACATTTGCACCAAATGGTGGAAACACCTGCTACTGACATTGTCAATTTTTATGTGGGTCCATCCCTGTTATTTTCTACATTTTTGGGGTAATACATTTTACACTAAATGGTGTTTTTTCTCATACATTATTAGTAATATCAAAGGGAAACGGAGAGTATACTACATCTAGAGCAAATATCAGAGGGCTGAACAAGTGCACTTTTGAAAAGACTAGTAATGATTGTCAAGCTCACAGAAAAGGGTATGACCATGTGGAAATAATTTGGCTGATGAAGCAGTGAAGGAGGCTTCAAAGTGTGAGGAAGCTGTAATGGCATCAATGGTCCCAGTAGAACCTATCACATGGCAAGGACATAGAAACAAGCAACGCTATGAAAAAACAATGTGGAGTAGTAGAGGAGCAAAGTAAGATGATAATGGGATCTGGAGAAATCAGGATTGTTGATTGCTCCAAATGTATTACTAACCATACTAATTACTAACAGTTATGAGTTGGATCATTTCATGATGGGGCAGGAGGGTGGTGCTGGTACCAGTCCTGATTTGCCGAGAGCAAACACGACAGGAGACCAGAAGGTCCAAAAGTTGTTACAAAGTGACACCAAGAGAACCCAGTTTTTGTTTTTATCCCACGCCCGTGGGCCATTTTATTCACCAATGACACATAGGGGAAAACTCAAAAGACAAAACTGTCCAGCCCACTCTCCCACAGTCAGAATGCGACTGGTCCATTTCGTCCGTGTTCCGCAAGGGAGCCGCATCGTCCTCTTCGGGCACTTGGCTGCGTGGGATAGGGCTGGGGAAACACAAACAACAAGGTTAGTGAAGTGGGCCTGGGCAGCTGGCTTTGATGGGAGCAAGGTGACTTTGGGCCCGTGCACACCTCTCTTTCCATTCAGTGGCAGCAGCGGCTCCGCTTTTCTTCTGTTCTGTTCATCCTGGTTGCTGCTGTCTAGGATGCTGTACTCACTTCTCCCTGTGGGCGTCCCAGAGTCTGAGAAGCAATAACACCAAATTTAACATGCCCACTCCCCATTCACACCTTGTAACACTAACAAGTCACATGACACCAGGGAGGGAAAATGGCTAATTGGGCACAGTTTGAACAGTTTCATTTAGTGTACTCACTTTTATTGCCAGCAGTTTAGACATTAATGGCTGTGTAATGAGTTATTTTGGGGGAAAACGTATTTACACTGTTATACAAGCTGTACACTGACTTTGTATCAAAGTGTCACATCTTCTGTGTTGTCCCATAAAAAAATATAATAAAATAATTAATAAAATGTGAGAGGTGTACTCACTTGTGAGATACTGTAAATGTAACCTTGTTCTAGCCCAATTATATTGGATTTGCATAAAAAAAAATTTTATAGCAATGAGATGTAGAATTAAGTGGTGCTAAAAATAAACAGTTGAAGGAAGCTTTTGCAACTAATCAGGTAAACTGGCAACTGGTAAGTAACATGTAAAGTAAAAGTAAAAAAAAAACTGGCCTAGTGGTTAGGATTTTGCCCCTGAGATCAGAAGGTCGCAGGTTCAAGTCCCAGCCCGGGCACCAAGGAGGTTCCCTTGAGCTTCACTGCTCCCCGTGCTGCTGTTGACTGCTGCCCGCTGCTCCACGTGTGCTGGGATAAATGCAGGGGTCACATTTTATTCTGGTGTTCACAATGACATAATAGTTACCGTACTTTCACTTATTAAATGGCATAATTATTTCAGAACAATGTTCCTCAATGCAACATTCTGAAGCCCTTGAACATCTCAATCTCTACAGTACATGACATAATTACAAATTCAGATGATCTGGAGAATTCTGTGTACAAGGGGCAAGTCTGAAAATCAATATTGAGTGCTCTTGATATTCGAGCCCTCCGGTGGCAGAGCATTAATAACTGGCGTGATTCTGTCATGGTAATCACTGCATGGGCCCAGAAACACTTCTTGAAATCGCTGTCCATGAACACAGTTTGCCTTGCCTTTTACAAATGCAGGTTAAAGGCTCCGTCATGCAAAGTTGAAGCCATATGTGATCCACAAACAAAGCCATCTTCTCTGGGCCAAAGCTAATTTATTGATGCAATAGACTGAGGCAAAACGGTCAGACAAATAGAAATTTGAGATTCATGTAGAAAAGATCATCTAACTTTTCAGCATTCAGTTCTCTGATGGTATGTGGGTGCATTAGTGCATTTAGAATTGTATATTATATTTAACCCACAAGTCAGCATTCCATTATTTTGGCAGAGGAATAAATATCACTACATATATCATACCTTTGTCTGTTTAGTGGTGATGCTGCTACAGTTCTGTAGTTTGTAAGATATAATGTGTGAATCTTGACAGTAGAAATACTTGGCTCTGTTGCGGACGTAATTACTCTCCACGAGGAGAGTGAGCCTGTCCATCCATCGCTATCTCGCTCGCACAACCACACAAACGCACAGTAACGTGTTCTCATATGCAGTCTGTTCCTCTGCCTGCAAAACACACAGAATAACATAGACACAGCCTAAAACAGTGCTAACTACCAAACTCCCATGATGCTCTTCCCCGAGCAGCCAATGGCAGACACCCAGCCACACTATATATATTTATTTGTTTTTGATTTTCAATTATTATCCAACTTGATGTTGCCTTTTCTTTGTTGTAATTTTTGCTTTTTTCCTCTCTATTTGTTTGTATTTCTGTTTGGAAAATCTTTGGTTGGGGAGTTGGGAGTGGTTATTTTGGAAGAAGCCCATCACTGTTCCTAGTATTATAGAATCCTAGTACTACATACAACATACTACATTCTCTCAGCACTTGCAGAATATCTGTATATTGCATAAACATATGGTCATGTACATACTGTTGTAACAATGCAAATTTTTAACACTGAAGGCAGTATTATGTTTAAATAGAGCCACTTTGTTCCAAAACATGACAGAAATGATTAATTATTCGCATTACAGTCATAACTTGAGAAATCAGAAGTTTGTTCTGCACTACTGAAAACTCAAAAACATTCATATGAAAGGCTTATATAGACACGTGTGAAAATTGTTTTCACACTTATACAGATACAGGTGAAACTGACACACAGATACATGTGAAACTAACACAGATAACTGCACATGTATATATGCAACAACATTTCAGTATTTCAGTAAGAAGTTTCCCTATATCAGAAGAAGTAAAGTATACCAGGAAGTAATATCTGCATGGGTATTTCACATGTATGTGTGTGTGTTTCAGCTTTATCTGCAGGAATATTTCACATATACAGTACCAGTCAAAACCTCAATTGAATGTGAAAGTGTGTCCAAACCTTTGACTGGTAGTGTATGTACGTGTAATATATATATTTGTTTGTTTACATTTGTTTATATTAGCATGTATATGCATGTTTGTGACTTTTCAGTAGTGTATATGTGTGTGAAAGTTTCACATACGAACGTGTACGCGTTTCATATGCGGTTGTGTTACAAAATATTTCCTAAACTGACCCTCATACAGGGACCAAGCACAAGCTCAGAGACACGCGTGCATTTCGGCACAAAAAAATACTCTACTCTCCAGTTCGAAACGCTTGGAGAGTCTATTTCAGGAATCGACTCCAAGGCGTAGGGGGCGATATGCACTAAGCGTTAATACACCAGAGAAGAAGAAAACAGACCCCGGAAGCAGCATCTGTTCTTTTCCATCCACGGTGTTTGTAAATAACATTGACATGCGGTAAATGCATTAAAGAAAATCCCTTTGTGTTATGGAGAGGGTGTCCCGTGATGTATTTGAACAGGTTTTAAAGATCCGGAATTATGTCTTCATTGCCTACAACCCTGAATGTGATCTTGTATGCAAAAAGACTGACTATGAGGATGTTAATTAAAGGATACGCTCCACTTTGGCCTAGTCAATCTGTCGGGTGGCCATCGATACAAACAGCAGGGAAAAAATACCAGATTGATCTGCCAGTTTTAAACGAGGACGACTTGGAAGAACAGTTTGTCCGCGGCTCTGGACCAGGTGGACAAGCTACTAACAAAACA
Source organism: Lepidarchus adonis (assembly GCA_037576955.1). Lineage (NCBI taxonomy): Eukaryota > Metazoa > Chordata > Actinopteri > Characiformes > Lepidarchidae > Lepidarchus > Lepidarchus adonis. The sequence continues at coordinate 4,857 of JBBIGC010172998.1, forward strand.
AGTAACTGTGTGGTGTTGAAGCACACGCCTACAGGTGTCGTTGTAAAGGTGTGTTGTTTTTTACAGGTAGCATCAAGTTTGGAATTTTTGTGTATGAATATGTGGACGCTCGCCTGTGACTCCTTGGCCGCAGCAGCCGACTTGCAACTGTTAATATCACACCACAGTAAATTTATGTCGCTTTGTTTACAGTGTCACCAAACGAGGTCGGTGGACCTGAACAGGAAGCGCGCGCGAGAGATCATGCGCGAGAAACTGGACATTATATATAAAGGGGAAGACAGCGAGCTGCAAAAAATAAAATTAGAATCCAGGGCGAGAAAGCAAGAAAAACGAAAGAAAGTAAATGAGAACTTGGAGAAAAAGAGACTTTTCAAAGAGATGCTGTCAGACGATGCCATGCAGGGAGATCACGGGACTTGAACAGGCCAACTAAGAAGAGCGTGGATGGAGAACACTGCTTCGTGCCTTCAACATATTGACTGTATTCATTTAGACCCAATTTGTACCTGGTGACGCCATGTGCTTTAATCAGAATTGTCCTTGTGTGAGTTTCTCTCTGAGGTTAATGTAGTAATCGATTTTAATGAACTAGTTATAAAAACTAAACTTGACCCTGGCTTGTTTTCAATCACTGTTTGAATTGAATGAGTGATTTCTGATCATTGTGAAAACACCACAGCAGACACTGCACCACAACGAAATTTGTCCTCTGCATTTAACCCATCACACGTGCATAGTTATGCATGTTTATGAATACAGGAGGATAATTAATTGAAAGCCATCTTCTTGTAAACACTGTATTGTGTAAAATTCAATGCTGCAAAATGCTTTTTTGTTGAACCTACAAAAACAAAGGGTCAGTTCAATACTGACCATATTAATGTGAAAAAAAATATTAACAGAATAACAACCATCTACATAATGTTTTATTACATCCTGTAATAATTATGAAGATGCAAACAGTACTGTAACATGACATTCGGCAAATTCTACAGATATTACTTTTTATTTTTAAAAATGCCTTTAATTCCGCCATTCAATTGTAGAAAACAAAAAGGCATTTAAATGTAACATGCAAGGTTTTGACTAGTATTAAAACAGATATAGCAATAAAAAATTACAGCGTTCCCAGTGTCAGGTATAGTGTAAACATATTTTTGCCTTTCCTTTCTACATCCTGTCACATTTTTACACATGCCTCTAAACTAAATACGTTTATCTTGGCCTTATCAGACCACAGGGCATGGTTCCAGTAATCCATGTCTTTAGGCTGCTTGTCTATAGCTATTGATTAAGTGTTTCTCTCAATTCCCTTCTTTTTTAGAGGGTGGAAGGCCATGAGAAATAGGTTACTCTCACTGATGACCTCAGATGGACAGAGCACACAGCAACGGTCATCAAGAAGGCCCATCAACGCCTTCACTTTCTTAGACGTCTTAGAAAAGCTCGGATGTGTCAGACAGTAGTGGATATATTTTTTTCCTTTATACTCCTCCCCTGTGTGTGTATATTGTATATAATCTGCAATAAGGCATTCAAATAAGAATTTCATTGTACATGTACCTGTGCATTGTACACATGACAATAAATCTTGAATCTAGTACAAATTTAGTATAGAAGTATCCATGGTCTGTTCAGTCAATAAATCAGAATTTTGGCAGTTTGTCATATTCACCTCACCTGCTTATGTCAAATTCTCTAGACATTTTGAAATGAAAGGTCTTCAGATATTACATTCACATTCAGAAATGAAAGAGGAGGGGTCTTCAGAAATTGACTGAAAGTGCATTTAGACCAATTTCTATAAGAACTGATATGCCATGTTTATGAAGTTATTAATAAATGCAGCAAAAAATAAAATCAGCATTCTAGCAGCCCATCATACTCACTCTTATTATATCATGTCAGATTGACATTTTAAAGAAAATAACTAGCCCTCAGAAATGGATATGGAATGCATTCCATCATCTATGTAAAAGTTGGTTAGTTGGTCTATATATTGGATAAAATATATTTGCCATCATATATCTAAAAAGTTTATTATAAAACGGTTTATGTTTCCAAGATTAAAACATATACTTCTGTATGTTTTTAAAAAAAAATTGTCCCACATGCCACCTAGTGACGGCTCCCACATTTGAAGTGGAACCATAGTCGCGAATTAGAAGCAAGCAAATATGTAGCCAACTCCTGGTTCACAGCGTGTAGCTACATTTAAAAAAAACTACAATGTATTTAGGCTAATGTATTTAGCTTAGTGGCTACGGGATATAAAGACAATGGAGAAGGGGCGTTCAGGATTCAAATTCTCTGAATGGCACAAAAGGGCTTAAATTATACGGTCCAATCAGAAACCACGTTCTCTTGCAGCAAACCAATGAACGACGTGATAGTTTTTTAAAACTCCCGGAAGCTCTTGCAAGACGCAAAGTGTTGGGAGTTCTATTCATTATGAGATGAATGTATGAGATTACTTTAAAGAAAGAACTTTTTGCATTTTGAGATATAAAATTCCACGTCATAGGCTGCGGGCTGAACAATCGAAATGGCAAAAGGTAAACAAAAATACTATTTAACTAGCCCTTGACGGTGATACTTATCGATAAAACTTTATTGATAAAAATTTCGCTTGTTATGTTATTTACGTTGCTCTTTTCTATGTTTTTTCTCTTAATCTAATTTGTTATTAATCTCGTAGATGTTTGTTTTGAAAAAAAAACAAAAAAACCCATACTGGCTCTAGCTTGTACATATAAAGTATGCTAGGGTTTGGCTCATTTCAGCACAAGAATGTTTTAGGGAGCTTGTTGGATATTCATAGCATTTGTTTTTCGTTTTAAGGCAAAAAGAAAACGCTGTCTGGCGAGCCACGCAAAAACAATGTCCAAAGAGAATCCAAAGAAAACCAACACGAGTCGAAAATAGTAAGACTGGTGTAGCCTTTTCCACAAAACCTGTTTTTTAATTATTATTGTTGTTTTCCAGTTTTTAATAACCCATACATGTATAACTGAGACTAGTAATCGCTTAATTTTCTTTGTAGATATGCAAAGAACAGTCAACATTGCACAGTTTTGTGAGCCATACACATTCTCGGTCCACACATCACAACAGTCCTCTGTTCCCTATTCATGAGGATAACTCGTCCACACTGAAGACTACTGATGCAAGCAAGAACGCAGAAGGTAAAGCATTCTGCAAAAGTAACAGATTATTATCCTGTTAGGAGGAGTTCCAGAAAAAGTAAAACTGAACTGAAGGTGTGTAGCCATGCTCAGAATGCTTATGCTGTTTAGAGACATTAAAATGAATGAACACCCAGGATTTATGTATGTAATCTCAACAGTGTGACAATGACATTATTTTATTTGAATACAAATCTGTTGGTCAGTATGGCATTACAGTGTTAAACCCCAATTTTCTCATTATTTTGCAGTTAAACGTCTTAAAGAAAGATGATGGTTGTCTTCTAAACTTTTATTTTTCCTCTCTTTACAGTAAAACTTACAGCCGAGCTGAATTCTAAACAAGAAAATGGCAATGAACAGACTATATCTTTGTTACCAAAAGAGAGGACTGGTACACCCTGTGATGGTGGTTCAGCACTTACAAGTCAATCTGAACAGGGTCAAAAAGTCAAAGTGACCAAGCCAACAAAGAAAAAGTATGTTTGACTTTTTTTCTCATGTGTAACGGTAGCCTTGTGCAAAGATCAGTAAACTACACCTTTAATCTACAAAGATATGATGTATTCGGTTACTGCTTTGTATTAAGCATTTTCCCAAAGGATGTCAGGTAGTCAGTTTCAGGTTTTTCCTGTGGGCCAGTGAAAATTACACATAAGTATGTTGATAGACTGGCCATCAGCAGAGACTATAATTTATCTGTCAAGTTTCAGTCACAGAAATGACCCATTCCTTATTCATTTTTCTTGCTTCCAGAGCAGAAACCAAAAATCAGTGCCGAAAGGTCACAGATTATTATCCCATTAGGAGGAGTTCCAGAAAAAGTAAAACTGAACTGAAGGTGTGTAGCCATGTTCAGAATGCTTATGCTGTTTCGAGACATGAGAACGAATGTCATTAGTTTGTCATCAATGTATGAGAATATTCCACTAACACCCAGGATTTTTATATATAATCTCAACAGTGTGAAGAACAGCAGCACATTGATGACCTAATCACAAACAACACGGAAGACGGTCTCAAGGTTGGAATTAATAAGACTGTTTTGTTTTTTTTGTACAACTGGCATTGTAGCATCTCAAATGACTGTGATGTTCTTCCTTTAACAGGTTAAACATATTGAAGGGAAAGGAAGAGGGGTTTTTGCAGACAAAGAATTCCGCAAAGGCCAGTTTGTTGTAGAGTATCATGGGGATTTGATTCAGCTTTCTGATGCCAAGAACAGAGAGATGCAGTATGCTCAAGACCCCACAAAAGGCTGCTACATGTACTACTTTCGCTACCTCAGCAGCAACTACTGGTAAGCCTTGAACTAGGGATCCGTCACTACAGGTTTAGGCAAAGTTTACAAATTTACAGCAGATGGCAGTGTTTGCTGTGATTTACATCATATTTCACTAATCAAGCAGAACAGTACTCCACTAACAGTCTAATCTGATCACTGTTGGTATTCATTTGTAATGGACACTACGTTAGAATAGAACAAACCTTTATTGATTTACTTCACATCTTTGTTGCAGGAAATTTCTGCTAAATGTTCCGTGTTGGATCATTTTGTGTGTAATGATTTCCGACTAGCAGTGGTGCTACTTCACATTAGGCCATACATGGCCATATACCATATACCATACGTTCCATTAGCCTCAGAAAATGCTCACTTAAAACTAGGATAAGCCGCCCCATGTTATTAGCTGCGGTGTCACTGAAATTTACCAATCTAAAGTAAAAGCATCTAATTTGGTAACTCTATTCAGAATTTAAGCTCCAGGTCACTTTTACACATAATTATGAAGGATTTGAAGGAAGGTAAATAATTTTTTTACTTTCAGTGTTGCCAATTTTATACTGAAGAATTAAGAATTTTCACAGACAAACATTTGTTCCATTTAGTTCTGTTAAATGTAGCTTTTTCCTAGCTTGCATTATATAAGTGAAAGTGATTATCTGTCATTGTGAAAACACCACAGCAGACTGTGCACCACAACATAATGTGTCCTCTGCATTTAACCCATTACACGTGCACATGTGGAGCAGTGGGCAGCAGTCAACAGCTGGGGAGCAGTGAGGGGGACGGTACATTGCTCAAGGGTTCCTCAGTGGTGCCCGGGCTGGGACTTGATCCTGGACCTTCTGCTCTCAGGGGCAAAGTCCTAACCACTACGCCACACTGCCCCATATGCTAGGATGTAATGTAGGAATGGCCTGAAAAAGTAAGGCTGGATACTGCTGCAGCGATTAAGTGACAGAACATTGTCCCTGATTTAGCTTTGTTTAGTTTTTTAAAACTCGTGTATAAGCTGTGACTTATTGTTGGGGAAATACAGTAAATGCCTTTAGGTAGAACTAACTTTTGAACAAGCCCATTCAATCTTTTCTTTCAGTGTGGATGCTACTAAAGAAACCGGTCGGCTGGGCAGACTGATTAATCACAGCAAAAACGGGAACTGCCAGACCAGACTGCACGACCTCAATGGCGTTCCTCATCTTATTTTAGTGGCATCCAGAGACATTGAAGCAGAAGAAGAGCTTCTGTATGATTATGGAGACCGTAGCAAGGAAGCTATTGCTGCTCATCCTTGGCTCAAGCATTGACCTTTGTTTTTAATCATGCTGTCCTGTTTCAGGTGTGGTGGAGATCTGGGGGAGCAAGATTGTTTTAGTCATGAATTGTTTCATCATAAAATGTATTGTAGTGTAAAGTTAGTCTGCCAAAATCATCCTTAATCTTGGGCTTTTGCTGTGAAGATACTCCAAGCCAAATGATGAAACTCAGCTTTTGAGCCTGCAGATGTATATACCAGTGCTTTTGGTGGAAATGCAACATTGAATTAGTTTTAGGATAGTTTTATATTGGGCCAGTGTAAAGTTACTTAAATTCGTAAATAACACAATTGTATGCAGATGGTGTTAATATCAGAGACTTGTTTTTTTTAAAAAAAGAATTGCAAGATGAAGTAAAACCTTTTGATGATAAACATGTTCATTGCAGATGTTTTATAGATATTTTTTAAAAAACATTTCAACGTTTTTGAGTGTGCTGCTGTTCATCAGTAAAATGTACTTTTATTTTCTGGCCTTTGGCAAATAAGTGTAGAAAATGTATTTTCTTAATTCTATTCAGACAAAAATAAAGCTTTTATTGCGAATATAATATTTAATGGCACCTCATTTCCCCCAAACTATGAAGCCTTTTCTTTTTTTAAAAATACATTTGCAGCAGGCTTTTCAGGGGAGACAAAAGAAAGTTTTGTCTTTCTGGGTTCCAGCTCATATACAATAAGACCATTCTCATACCAAAATGGCTGATCTCAATAGGGGTGTAATATAACCTTTTATATTATATTATATTTTGTTACATTTACTTAGTATCCTCTCAAAACCACTTGTACAAGTAGTTAATATCTGTAAGAAAAATGTTTATTAAATTCTTCCCAGCTTGTTTCAGTTCCATTCACATTCCATTAGTTATATTCTCTCTGAAATTCATCTTAGATCCTGATAGTTCTAGTCACACCTCCATACAAGCTGTTCAATTAATTAGGTCAAAAATTGCATGACTTGTTTTCTTGTATGTCATGTATTGAGTGAACTAGCACTTGGGTTAAGGTGTTAAAGTGAAACTCTGAGTGCACACTGAACATGTGATTCTGTTTAGGCAGATCATCCCAACCTTATTTTCATGACATTTTACATACAGGCTTTCAAAAACAATTATATTTGAGCACAATTGTTGGCTAATCTGGATATCATCTTAACTGTTAAGCAACACACATTGATTCAAACGTTACTTCAATTCTTATTAAAAAGTTTGGTAGCCCTTGATCAGCATGTTTTGTTGATTTTAAAAGGTTTAATAAATACAAGTCCTCTACAGACAACACACCTCTGCACACTGTAATGCATAACTGCTGAATGTAGCATGTTGGGGGGGAAATCGGGTGTTTGGAGAAAATAGTTCCAGTGCATTCAACTCCGCACTAAAACTGGGGGAAACACTACATGACAAGTTGTTTACTGTAAACAATGTGTTACTTTAATCAACAAAAAATTATTTAACCAGTACATGTATATACTGTAATTGTACCCATTGAAGCTTTTGTGTGTTTGTGTCCTTAATATTCAACATCATGTCAAACTTAAAAGCCCTCACCAAACGTTCAATATATTTTCTAACACAAACTCTAGTGCTCTAGAGACTTGTATTACATTGAGTTACAATGTTTCTGTATTTTTAAAGTCAAATATAGTATTATTATCTAACATGTTTATAAAAAAATCTCTTTTATAATCTCTAATATTCTGTCACACATATTTTCCCCAAAAGTGTAAAACAGTTTAACAACAACATGATTTGGGGTCAGAAGATGGTCAATTCCTTCCATATACATTCCTGGTCACCAAAAGCCAATGAAGGATTTTGAAAACCCACACTTGGTTTTCCATCCTAGAAAGGTGTTGGTCATTTTCTTTTAAAAGAAAACCTGAGAGAGAGAGAGAGAGAGAGAGAGAGAGAGAGAGGTATTGAGAGATAAGCACAAACTGCTAAATTTGGCAATGTTTCTGAAGTTTTTAATCAGAACAAAATTAGTAAGCTGCAACATTAACACTTGGAGTTATGATATTTAGTTAAAAAAAAGCAAAAAAACAAGCAAATTGGAAACTACTGAATATCTAAAAAAAGTACAAAGAAATTTTTAAAAAGTTTTAAGAAGTTTTAAAATGATGCCTTTAACACACTAGTAAAAGGTGGGACATTGCCAAAATAAAGAGTAAAATGGAATGAGACTATAGGAGATACTGCTGTTAGAATGTGAGTGTAACTCTCAGGCTGACACAACGTGTTAAGCTTACAATATAAACCCAATCTTACAATCGAACATCTCATATTCATAGGCTTTGGATCGGGGCATTGAACCAGGCTGCATTGCTAAATCAGAGAGCTAAACGGGTGGAGAATGAGTTGTTGTTCTCACAGATGAGTCAATGGGCACAGCTTGTTCTGAAATTAGAACTTTATTGTCTACATGAGGAATGAAAATGCTGATTGATTAAATAAATAAAATTATATATTTTATAGCTGAGATAAGGTTATTTTCATTATAGCTTTCTCATCAATTTTGATGGTAGTTTTACTACAAGATTTTTCTTGTTACTCATCTTTGGTGAGGTTTTAATTTCTTACCCTCATTTTACTGTCCATGGAGGCAAATAAATGTGGGTTCTCTTCAAGGCAAATATGTAACACACTCGATGCTATGGGCATTTCCAGGCAAATAGCTACATAGGTTCTTGTTGCAAGTATGTATGAATTCAAGGCATTTTTGTTGAGAACTGAAAAGGATTGTTTTAACAAATTTGATATTTTTCACTTGTTATTTTTTTTACCACTTAAGGGACTGCTTGTGAGCAATTTAAAACACTGTTTTAACAAGTTTAACAAGTATATTCTGGAGGCGTCAAAACATTGGACCCACACAATGGACTCCAGATAATTCACCAATACTAAACTAAACATCACACTGTCTTCTATACTGTCCCTTGTGTCTATAAGGGATGGGATAGACTGACCAAACCCTTGATCTGAGAATAGGGATTAGTCTGCTATATTCCTCACTCAGTTCCTAGCTCTATGAAATTACAAATTCTGGGTGATGTAGGACCTTGGTGTGTTGGCAGCAGACACCACTGAACCATTCACTTGCATATTTATGGCTATTTCAGCAGTTAATATCAGAAGGTATAAACAATGACCGACAGGATTGGTTTGAGCCAAACGCAGGTTTATTTCATGGCTTTATTGAGCGAGTGGACATTAAAATGGGAGATATCCATCTACAGTCTTATGCAAAAGTTTGGGCACCCATTGATAACAAATTTTGATGATTTTGTAATTGAAAAGATGTTAACACAGTCTTTCTAGGACATTGACTTATGCCATAAATTGAACAAAAATAAAAATTATTATGGCACTGTGCAAAAGCTCATTAGATCTGATGCATGGCAACAGGTTTCATTAGTGAATGTCAGCTGGTGCCAATTTCAAAGCTTTACAAATACTCTGTCTCTTCAAAACCTGTACACACACTTGGGTGGAAGGAAGAATGGATTCTACTAAATAACAGTAAATTCTGGAAGCAAACATTACACCATCTGTTAAAAAGCAGAAGCTGAAAAGAGGATGGCTTTTACAACAGGACAATGATCCTAAAGACACCTCGAAATCCACCAAGATACCTCAAGAGACAAAAGCAAAAGGTTTTGGAATGGCCATCACAGTCTCCTGATTCAAACACTAAAAGATGTGGGTAGATCTTAAAAGAGCTGTGCATGCAAGACAAACAAAGAATATTACAGAACTAGAACCTTTTGCAGGAAGAATGGGAGAAAATCCCAAGTCTAAGAATTGAAAGACATTTAGCTGACTATAAAAAGCATTTGCAAGCTGTGATATCTGCCAGAGGAGGTGTTACTAAATACTGATTATGTAGGGTGCCCAAACTTTTGCACAGTGCCATAAAAATGTTTTTATTTTTGTTCAGTTTGTGGCATTAAAAGTAACTATGCATCAATGTTTGCTGAAAATGTTGTGCATTTTTCCATGTACTAGAGAGACTGTTAACAATTACAAAATCACCAAAATCTGTTTTGCATAAGACTGTAGGTATGGAAGATGCCAGAAAAGTCAGTGAATATGTTCTTCCTTCAGAGAGCATGTCAGTGGCAGCAGAAAGTCCAGATCAAACTCATCAAGCTATTCTTTAGCATCTTCTGCACGTTTGGAACAGGCAGCAGCACTGAAAAAAGAGACACTTTAAAAGATGAAGAAGCTAAGATTAAGGCAGAGAGGAAAGAGCTGGAGACTGATGCCAAGCTCAAGAATTTTTAGAGGCTTAAGACCTCAAATGCTTCACAAATTGACAAAGAATACCTTGATTCACTTAATATGAGCCATTCACGACAAATCCTCAAACATCTCTTGGAACAGATAAAGTTAACAATTAATGCAATTAATGACAAATCAAATCACCCACTTAGAACTGGTTTGAGTAGCCAGGCTTCTTCAGCTGGTGGTCCTACATAATCAGAAAAGTCCAGAGACTTTAATCTAGGGCTGCAACTAACGATTATTTCAATAATCGATTAATCTGTCTATTATTATTTTTCCGATTAACCAATTAATCGGATAAAAAAGAAAGCATTCATTTATAACCCTTTATTCAAAAACAGAACTAAAAAATGTGGAAAGTGCACAAACATGTTGCTCCTTGAACTTTTATAATAAT
>JBBIGC010173015.1:0-15324 GCA_037576955.1 Lepidarchus adonis
GTAAGGGTATAGCCTTTTGTATTTGTGCAATTTTTGTGAAAAATTCAAGGTTCAATTCAGGCCCCTTTTGGGCAGGAACATATTCCTTGGATTTCTGCAGGATTTTGTTTATGTTTTTGTTGTAATTTTATATTCATTATTCTACCTTTGAATGGAAAATAATGTATAAAATTATAACGTTGCATTGCTTGGATGCACAATAACAAGCTTTTTATTGTAAAAATATCAGAAATGTTCACATTGTTCTCTAAGAATGATTTCTACAAAGACAAAAGTGTAAACATCAGTGCTACCCTCACATACAGCAAACTTTCTTCAATATCATGCTTATGATTTGTTTTTTCAGGTTTTCTCCCTCATTCATCCTAAATGAGGACCAGGAAATTCCAGACGACAGGCTGCTGGATGAGTAGTTTGGAATCACAGAAGACAGCCTTCTGGAGAGTGTCCACAGAAATGTGACATGTTTTTTCTGTAGAGCTCCTCATTTTAATATCTCTGAGCTGGGAGCTGCTGTCATCTCAGAAGTTTTTCACCAAGTAAATGTTGCAGTTTGTAGGATCATGCCATTGATCCCAGCTTCAAAACGTGACTCGGCTTCTGAGTGCAAAGAATTTAATATGTTCTGCAAGTTATCAGCTGATGAAATGATCACAGCAGTCATGGCAGGATCACCAGTTTGTTCCGTGCACAGTTTGCTCCGTTCCAGGACTCCTCTCCAGAATCCAGCGACTCCAGAGTTCCTCTCTCACCAGTGACCAAAGAGAAGATGAGAGCTGCCATCAAAGCCAGCAGAGGCTTTCCTAAAGAAGATGAGGGATCTCCTAGGCAGGGGCTTAGGAGTGGGACCCCTGACTGGTCTTCACATGTCCAGAAAGCTCCTCCAGAGACACACCAGTATTATCGTTTCAACAGTGGCCAGAGAGATCATGACTGCTTCCGTCAAAATCATCGGTGACTGTATTGATGAAGAGGAAGAGGAGCCCCAGCCTTCAACATCAACCAGTCGGCCAATCACAGAGAATCCAGAAAGACTGAGCTTTCCATTCTCTAGTGATGAACAGAACTGTTTTGGCCAGAGAGAGTCCACATTGTCCCTGAAATACGACTCAGAACTTCCCATTGATGTTTGTGAAGACATGAGAGAACCTGAGCCCTTTGCTCCAGTAGATCTCCATAGTTCCTACAAAAGTGATGAACTCATGATGTCCACATATGCAGAGCTCTGGATGGAAAAGCCCTTTTCACCCAGGAGGTCGGACACATATTATGCTATTGGAAGAGTCCTTTTGGAAATCAGACACCAACTAGTCTGGTCAGAAGTACGCGGTTCAGTGGAGGCACGGTTTACAGATTATGTCATTCATTTCATATTGAAGAATATGAAATATAACACATTTTACACATACAATTTATTAAGCTCATATCATTAGACAGAGAGTACCAAATGTTTTCAAATATCCCAGACAGATATGATGCTTCCTCTGTGTTAGAGCAGCACATCAACTGTTTGATGAAGGCTCTAGATGAACCGAAGTCCCTTGAAGATGTAGTTGCTGCAGCAGGAAAACTGGATGATCTGGTTTCAGACACTCACGGGTTCAGCAAAGAGGTTATCAAGATCATCCCTCTCATATTTCAATCAAACATCTTCATTTATAACAACTTTTATGACAATGGGTCAATGTTGCACGACCGAATTCATGACTATCGGACAACAGCCGTTCTTCATTTAAATCATCTTTTGCAAAATGTAGCAAATAATTTGTTGATGTCCTGCGCTCAGCCTCCACCTGCTCCTGCTGCCGTTGAAGTCATTCCATCCTTTTCGACGGCATGTCTCCAACATTGTGTCCACGATACTTTTGAAGGTCCGGGAGATGTCCAGGGTCCACGGATCTCCTCTATTCCCGATTACTCATAACCGGGTTGAGAACGTTACCAACACTGCCAAGATAAGTCTGTCCCTTTTCACTCAGGTCACCATTGAAGATGGAGAACATGCTCTCCGAGAGCTTCCAGACTCCATCAATGATTAGGTGCTTGCGAGGTTCCTCCAGAGGTTCGAGTCTGAGTGCGAGCTGTGTGAGGCTGTTTGGCAGGATCACTGGCGGCCTCCTTCGTTGGGGCAGTTCAGAGCGTAGACTCCAAAGACCTTTACCGTCGTACAACTCCTGCTGTTGATGGAAAATTATTGGCGTCCTTGCTGAACCCTGAAGGACAGCGTCGCCCCAGCCTTTGCACTCAGCTGATTCTTCTCACTCTTGTACAGTCCTCAGGGCAGGTCAACAAGGTGAGCTCCACCAGTTCAGATGAACTGTATGAGAGGATCCTCAGAGAGTTCTCCACTGCCTCCAGTGCTGCAACTGTGCACAAAGTTGGAAAAAGGATGTCGTCTTTCTGTACTGAATTACACTTTTAGTGAATGTTTTTAGATAGGACCCCACATTTAAGCCGCACCCAACACCAGCTTTGTAAAATCAATGTATAGACCTCTGCGTATTGTTGGGGAATACAAATTACAGTGAGAATGTGTGTTCACTAATTGGCAGGCTTGTGCTTTCTCCCAGATTTAATTTGAAAATAGAGCTGCGAGACCCTTCAGACCCCTCGTTCCCTAAAATTAGCATCTCTTTCAAGTGGAATTAGGCCCTGTGTAAAGCGAGAGGCGCTCTGCCAGCTCTGGATCTCTGTTTACTAGCAAACGTGATTCAGAAATGAGTCGCTGAGCCTCTGCAGAGCTGAATAACTCCATGTTTATCTCAGCCAATCCCAGAAACCCTCACAAACGTTCAGTGCACTGAATGTACAGGAGTCACGTCCGCAACTTCTATTACAGCAGCACTTTGCTGTGCAGTTTACATACGTTTGGAAACAGCAGTGTTGTATTTTATTCACATTTGAATCAAGCTGCAGCGCATATTTGGTGCTGACTCAGACTTTCCTTCACTCGCCTCTGATGTGTTTGTGGAACATTGCATTTTTTATTTAATTACTTTAATTTAATTTATTATTTAAAGCATTCCAACATCCCATATTCACCTAAAATATTATTTATATTGAAACAGTCATCCATGTTTGCTAACTGCGCTAATGGTGGAGTGATATGAAACTGTGAATCTGAAGCACAAAACCCTTTTCCACGGCATCAGACTTTACTCATCGGCAGAGAGGAAATAAGCACGCGGCCGGGACACCTTCCCATTGAAATTTAATGGGGTGTTTGTCTGCATTCTGTAGCGCCTTATAATAAATAAAAACAAATTAAATTATAATTGAGCATCAGTTATGACCTTTTCTTAGAATTATGATCATCAAGAGAAGGTATTACATACATTATTATTATGAGAATTACCTGCCCACTATTGACAAATCTGATCCCACCACATTATTCTCCACGCATCGAGAGTCATCAGTTTTTAAACATTAAGAAAATCAAAACGTCGTGTCAAATTCTTTCAGGAAGAGATCAGGTCACCAAACTAATTTTCTAAGATTTTATTAGATAGAGAGAAAAATTACAGTTACAAGTTAAAAGTTTAAGTAAAGGCAGAATTCTCCTGTTGGAAATGGGATCCCACAGAGATAGACAGAAGGAGAGAGAGAGAGAAAGAGAAAGCATGACTCAGATTGTCTAAAACTGGAGTTTTGAAGTCTGAGCACACAGACTGAATTTGTTGTAGGGGTCTTATGGACAGAACATGAATGGGCGGGTTAGTGGGCGGGTCGATGGGCGTGTCCAGATTTCAGAGCTCGGATGATTTAACACTTGCAGTGTGGATCAGGTGATATGATGCATATTCGTACGTGCGTAAATCAGAAGATGCTCTGTTTCGTGACGTGAGCGCTCTATCTGTCCTTGAAACCAGAACAAAACAGGTTTTTTTTGTGTTAACGAAGCTGTGCTTTCGAGACGGAAAGATACAGTTTACAGTCGTTCACAAATGTGCCAGAGAGCCTTACATGTGGTGACTCCATATTTACCAGTTCTGTGACCCCGGAAACATCGGTGGATTCTGTAGAGCTGCATAATAAAACATTAGAGTCACTTTATGGGCCAAATATTGTGGCAGCAGAGGCCTAGTGGTTAGAACCTTTTCCTTTTGTTCAGGAGGTTGCAGGTTTAAGTCTCAGCCCAGGGACCACTGACGGATAAGAGAAGAGCCGTCCAGTTATACTGCCCCCTGTTGATGGTTGCTCCATGTGTAGAGGGGTTAACGGTCACATTTCACTGTAATGCACTTTGGGTGATAATTTTTTATCGATTAAATCGATTCGTTGTTGCAGCCCTACTTACAACGTGCAGTTCACTAAAGCCCTGAACTGCCCCCATCTAGTTCTAGAGATTAAAAACATGAGAAACGGTGTAATAATCCTGAACAGAGGCAGCAGTTTTGGCTGTTGAAGGAGTAAGAGAACCCATCCTCCTCTGGGTGACAAACAAGAGAACAATGAACATACTTCAAAAGCAGAAAGGAACTAGGGTGCACTGCGAAGTCATTGCTGAATACATGTTTCTGAGCCATTTTGAATCTCTAAGACTCAGTTCTGGTTTTTGATTTATGCTTGTTTTTGACCTCGAGTGTTGGACTGTTTCTGGATTATTGTTTGCTTGATGAGAATTGTGAATGTTCGAACATTTCCCCTGTTTATGTGGAGTTACTCAAAATGATCCTTTTTTGTGGAACTGCATTAAATCTCTTTATTTTTTACACTTGCCGCTCCAGCAAACCTGTTACAGCTGCTGCATAAGCCGCTGGGGAACAATTGATGTTTCTGAATACGGCCACTGGTGGAAGCACGTGTTCTTCGAGCTCCATCTGGAGAACGTCATTGAATTTTTCAATCAGGTGTCACTTATCTCAGGGAAGTGCTGGATGTGGTGCCACTCTGTCAAAACTACGTTAGGAGGCTAAAGATATCTCAGCTCATCAAAAAAATGGCAAATATTGACGAGAACAACGTCTCAGACTCTGCCAGCGATACAGGCAACTACGAGCCGTCCATGCATCACTTTGAGATCTGAATCCTGCTGGACAGACTGACCGACCTGGAGGAGCTGTGGTTGGCTTATAGAGTCATAGGGTGTGGCATGAATTTCAAATAGAATCTGTTTGCGTTTACCTTCCACGACTGTGAATCTCTGGCCAAGGCCCTGGGTGGGAATCACAGGGTCTCTCACGATACAATACTTGATACTGATATAGCGATACATCACAGAAAAACTGGGGGTGGTATTTATTTGCATAAATAAGTGCAATGCTATATTCAAACTCAATGTTTTCAATCCATTTTGATTACAATAATTGGTTAATAAATTAACTGTGTCGTGTTAAAGGGATTAATGAGCAACACAGTGGCAGTTTACTAAAGATATTAACTTTACTACAGCCATAAATATAGCATAGTATCTAAGATAATATATAGTATAGTAAAATCTTAAAATAAATATATACTACTCTAAAAAAATGTATAATTAATACAGTAACATCTTTCTGATTTTTGCCACAGTTGATAAACAGAGCCACAGAAAAATGCAAAATCCAATCACATTGGAGGTGTGTGATTAAGAGCCCACACACCGCGTGTCTCCACCAATCACAGCGGTGCTTTGTGTTTGGAAGGCGGGGCCTCGTGAGTGCTGTTTAACCATCTGTGTACCGAGAACCATTGTTAGATGGACATTTTTTATTTAATCTAAATTATTGATGAGGACTAGATGTTGGTGGGGACGTGCAATTCTACACCTTCACATTACTGGGTCTTTCCCCCTTTTTCAAAGACTGTTATCAATACAGGAAACAAACGTGGAAGTGAGACCCACGGGTGCGACCCAGTACTAAATGATCCACGGTCTGTCCCATCAATGTTCTAAAAGTGAACCCGACTTTAGATTTAAATGTGGAAACCTGAAGTAGCAGCGCTGACGAGTCAAACGGGGAATGTTTATTCATTAAAATATTAATTTTACCGTCTGCGTGTCAGTTATCATATTGTCTGAGCAAAGACATCAACAAATTTCCAAATCGGTGTGTTGTCCCACCCCTCTTAATTATACTGTTTGTGTAACTTGCCCCAATGGTGACCACACGAGGGCGCCATAGTTCCCCTTTCTCCTTTTCTTCCCTCCCCTCCAGGTTCCCTGTGTTCTAAAGTGAGTCCCCGGAGCACTTTCCCACATTCCCCAGGAGACTGATTTTAAAACTTCCTGCATAACTCAGTTATTGAGACGTTTGGTGTGTAAATAAGTCGTTGAGAATCATTTCGTTAGTGGTGGTGAATGGAACCAGACATCCAGTGAAGCTACACATTTTTATATAGAATACTGATGATGATTAAATGGCGAATCTGATCTAAAGAGATTTTATTTTGTCCCCATAGCACCTTGGATTTACTGTTCCACTATAAGACACATTTTAGGCCAAAACCTGTGTGTTCTCTGGATATGTACTGATGGACTGCTCCTCTGTTTATATTGGGTTTAAACAAACTTTGCTGTAATTGAACCATTGGGCTTTGTGTTTAGTCTGAGATTGTAGAAAATAATCATTCAGAACTTTTTTTGCTTTTCTAGATTTCCAAAATCAGAGTAAAGTGGATGAGGAGAAGTGTTGGTGAGTTACCTGCTGGATCGTCCTTCTCTGCTGGAGCTGGACCTTTCACACAACCTCACAGGAGACAGAGGAGCAGGAGCCATTGCCGAGCTCCTTCACCGCAGCCTCCTGGAGCAGCTGAACCTTTACAACAACCAGATAGAGTGACCAGGAGCCAGGCTTTAGCTCAGGCTCTCTCCCAAAACCCTCCCTACTGTCTATCAACCTGTCTATCAACCTGCTTGGAAACGACGGCGACCAGGCGATGACTCAGGCCCTGCAGAGGAACCACAGCCTCCTGAACCTTCACCTGGGGGCTAATATGATGCACTGTCCCACACCTTAGTGCAGAGCTCCACGCTCAGGAGCCTTAACCTGTCCACCAACACGCTGAGAGTGGTGAGTTTTATTTATCAGCGTTTAAAGCTGTAGTTCTGCAGAGATTTACGTCATTTACAGTTTCCTGCTCCAAACCCAAACATCAATCAGCAATGAGGCTTGGTGTCTGATTTTGGCTTATATCACATACAACGCTCGCAGTACAGTACAGTACCTCAGTGGTGCCTGGACTGGGAGTTAAACCCACTAACCACTAAGCCACCACTGCCCAGAGCCGATTGATTTACAGATAATACATAATTGCCCCCCCGGTATTTGTTTCGTAAAATAAATGTACTTAATTTATTAAAATTAATCTTTTATCTTTTCAGCAAAATGGCTCATCCATAGTGACTCATTCATAAACTCATTTAGCAGTGACCGTTCTTACATTATCACGCTTATTATACAGGTCTGCGCCAAAACAATAAAATAAATTTGTGGCTTGAGCTAAGAGGAAATTAATTAAAAAAGTAATTCAACAATATTTAAATAAATTGGGCCTACGCACAGCTAATGTCTCATATTCCCTTAAAATATTAACATTTATATTGACAATGGTCCTTGTTTGCTAACCGCACTAATGGTGGAGTGATATGAAGCAACAAATCTGAAGCACAAAACCTGTTTCCATGGCAATGGGGGCGGAGTGGCCTTATAAGAAAATAATGCCACACATCCGGGACACCTTCCCATTCAAATTCAATGTAGTGTTCATCAGTGTTCTGGAGAGATGGATAATAATGGATAATAAAGCGATACAATTGTAGCGCATGTGAACATTGCTCTTGCAGATTGTGTTTGATATAAAGTCTAATAATCGTTCAGCCCTAAAAGTGAAGTGAAAACCCCTTATAAACCTGAATCTAAATCTAAAATGAATGAAAATCTCTTGGCGTAAGGGGGAGAACTGTGTATTTTTATCTTTTAAGGAGATATTAGCCATTTTTGAGCTGAATGCTAACGCTACGACTTCCTGCAGCAGCTCAGTTTTCAAACACGAACATGAAAAGATTCACTTTCGTGGGTCTGAGTGTAAAGTGTGCTGAATTATTCATGGCTCTGGGACAGTAGTGCACTAACAGGCCGCGCGGTGGAAGGGGACTACCGCTCCCTGAGGGTCTCATCAGCTCTATCACTTCTTCACTGGGGTTTTCACTCCCCCCATTTCCGCCCAGTTCTAATTCAAAGCAAATTGTGTTAGAAATAATTGCCTCATTCAGGAGAAAGCTCTGGCTCCTTTGTCAGGAAACATTAGCTCCAGTCGCGATGTCTAGCCTGCGTGTACAGAATCTGATCTGCTGGGTCATCACTGCGCTCTGACCTTGCAGCACTGTTCTGCAGCCGTGAGGGAAGAACCCCTGTCGTCTACCTGCAGGCGAAACTAACGTGCGGGTTATTTGTGTGGTAATGCTGCAGATGACTCTTGGAATAAGAAATTGCTCTATATAGCACTGAGACGTCTATTTACATTAGATTAGATTCAGCTTCGTCATTCATGTGCTAATAATAACTGCTGTTTTCAAATGTACAGATCTGAACTGTTTTTCCAAATGATATAATTTCTAATGTAATTGCAGTGTATAGTGGTGGAACAGCTTTTTCTGTGCTGTTTATGATGGATATTAATTTGTAACATATGATATTTCTAATTAAATTATGTGAAATAATAAATTTGTAAAGAAATGGATCACATTTGTAAAGAGTCAATCTCAAGGGAGATAACCTGCCAAGAATGTATGATTTTTATTATAATAATAAACTATAATTATAATGATCTCACTAACCTCAAGGTGCAATATACAGTGTAACTGCAATCACTGTACCATAATTAAATTTTAATTTAGTTTTACCATAATTTATCATATTATTTTTACTGCTTTTTCATTAAAAATCACTGATTTTTACCTTGTAGTTTTTGTTACCTTTGTATTTTCTACCTTGTATTTTTAGTACTGTGTTTTCTCTTTACCTTTTATATTTATTACCTTTGTATTTTCATTAGTATAAGATGTATGTTATTTGTCATTATCTCTATGTTGCAGTCGCTACATAAGCAATTTCCTTAGAAACAATAAAGTTTTTCTGATTCTGATTATTATATTTGGATTTAGTTGATCTGTATTTGGTCTAATTTATTACATTTCAGTCACTTCAAGACAGTTTATTATTTAACAATAATTTAAAGCAGTGAAATCATGTTTGTTTTTTTTTAGTGTAGGATGGAGGGAAGATGCGGAGTGAGGGAATGTGATCTCCGTCTCACCCACATTGGGCAGGAGAGCGAGCACTGCGTCAAACAGGTGCCAAGGCGCCGTGAAAACGCCTCAACATGACCCACAGCTCCACTTTATCAACTTAAAGGACAAATGAGTTTAATTGGATTAGATTGAAAAATAAACAATTAAAACATTTATAATTCATTAACACAGTATCAATTCATCTCCAGTTTTCTTATCAATCATCCTGTGGTTAGTTTGTGATGGAACCGAACGGCTGTTTATGAATTATACGGGTCTGAAAGGTAAAACAACTTCTAGTTAAAGTGATAATATGGTCACATATTAAATGTACATACTCCCTTCATCCAAATAATTCATCAGCCAAGTCATGTTTTGTGTGTTTTTTTCAAGTCTAAAATCACACACACCTCAAACCTGTTTGCCGTGTTCACACAGGGAACTCGGATCTGATTTTTAGTGCGTCTGATTTGATCCAGTTTCATGTGGTTTTTTTTTTTTTTTGCATTAAAAGGCTTTGCAAAGGCAACAGTGTATATTAAACATGTCAGATATCAGCATCGGCCAACAATTTGCATATCAGTGAAACCGCATAACTGCATATGGAGTGGATTCATCATCAGTTTCAGCAAAAGTCCATGAAAGTTACTACAGGGGAAAATGTCCAAATAAATCAGTTACAGTGAGTGTAGTTCAGACATTCACATCACCTTTCCTCAAAAACCTGGGTTTTCCATGCAGCAATGAAAGCTAAGCAGCGCTGCCTGAAATCCCGCGTGAGGGGTATGTTGGGGCAACAATGGCCTAATGGTGCTGCTCCTGGTGTCTGTTCACTACTGTTTAGCATCTTAACCCTTTCTGATGATGAAAATACTACAAATGTAACACCAGAAAAAGTGAAATGACAACATTAGTTATATACAGTATTAACATCTCACTGGGTGAGGGAGTAAGGGTTGAGGAACTTTTTTTGCTTCAGTTGTTTGGGCAACATTGAGTCACACTTCATTACATTGACTTTACTCAAATATACTATGACTCCTCCTTGTCATCCCAGGCCTCTTCCACAACCACCATGGTTCATCTGCTTCCTAGAACTGCTGCCCCTCCACCCATCACTGGGCCTCCTGCTCACCTCCTTCAGACTTTAACTACCATTGACCAGCTCCCTGTACTTTATGCTTCATATGCATATGATGGATGTGTTGCTTCCAGCTATAGGAAACTTTTGATTTTTGTCGTGTCAACCAGAGGAGAATGGGTTCTTAAGCCTTGGTTCCTGCCAAGGTGTCTTCCTACAGCTTAGGTAGTTTTTTTCTCCGGGTTTGCTCGGCAGGGGTTTGGACCTGGACTCCTTCGTCCCGGGTTTGCTCAGCGGGGGCTCGGACCTGGACATCCTGGGTTTGCTCAGCAGTGGCTCGGACCCGGACTCAGTCGCCCTGGGTTTGCTCAGCGGGGGCTCGGACCTGGACTCCGTCGTCCCGGGTTTGATCAGCGGGGGCTCGGACCTGGACTCCGTCGTCCCGGGTTTGCTCAGCGGGGGCTCGGACCCGGACTCCGTCGTCCCGGGTTTGCTCAGCGGGGGCTCGGACCCGGACTCCGTTGTCCCGGGCTTGCTCAGCGGGGGCTCCGACCTGGACTCCGTCGTCCCGGGTTTGCTTAGCGGGGGCTCGGACCCAGACGTCCTGGGTTTGGACCTGGACTCCGTCGTCCCGGGTTTGCTCGGCGGGGGCTCGGACCCGGACTCCGTCGTCCCGGGTTTGCTCGGCGGGGGCTCGGACCCGGAAGTCCCGGGTTTGCTCAGCAGGGGCTCGGACCCGGACTCTGTAAAGCTGCTTTACAAAACAACATCAGTTGTAAAAAGCTCTTTAGAAATAAAATTGACTTGATGTAGCTCATCTGTGCAGCACG
This sequence comes from Lepidarchus adonis, assembly GCA_037576955.1. Classification (NCBI taxonomy): domain Eukaryota; kingdom Metazoa; phylum Chordata; class Actinopteri; order Characiformes; family Lepidarchidae; genus Lepidarchus; species Lepidarchus adonis. The sequence continues at coordinate 11,123 of JBBIGC010173015.1, forward strand.
GTGTAGAAGTGATGAAGCAAAACACATTAATTTCCATCAGACAATGAAGGTCCATTAGGAGCTCCTTTAAATTAAAAGAGATGCTACTTTATTGAGTTTTTTGCAACTGTGATACATGTATTTGGCCTCAGAAGTATTATAAGCCACATTCTGTAAAGGCAACATTGTGTTTACAAATTCCACGCATGTAGATCAGCTCAGTGCACATTTCTAATCCGAATACAAGCTGCTGCACAGTCTCAGCAGGGATTCGGTAGCTATTGTCTAGCAGGATTTTAGAAATATACAGTAGGCAGTGAAATGCTTTCAGAGGTTCCACTGAAGGCCTCAGTTCCACCAACAAATTGTGACTCTGACTCTAGTGATGACTGTTTAAATGCTCTGCCACTTCAGTTTACATTAATAGGACATGATTTAAGAATGACAGCCATTTTGATTTAAGAATGACAGCCATTTTGATTTAAGAATGACAGCCATTTTGTTTCATAAATAACCTAGACAGACACAGTACTGTGCAAACGTTTTACACAAATTGTTTAAAGCCACAGGTTACACAAGTGACCATTCGAGTAAAAGCAAAGGTGAAGCAGTGAAAAAGGATCAAGAGTTTGATCTGTGAAAAACTCATTGAGATGTGAGCTGGTTAGAAGAACAGGTTTGGTTCCAGATCTTCTCTCCAGGCCTCCAGTCATCGCATGGAAGTGAAACTCCAGCAGAACCTGGTTTAATGAAGGGAAGTATGGATTCAGGCCGAACCAGGGATTTGATGGAGACTACAAGTAACACTGGACTTCCATGAGGAGAGATCTGGAGATGGTGAATCCACATTCTCACAGAGTCAGTGTTTAATGTGTTACTGTTAATTAATATTATACTAATATATTGCTGGAGGAAAAAAAAACTTCAAATATAATTCTCAGGGGGCTAAGACTTTTACACAGTACTGATTGACTTTACTATATATCATTCATCCAAAATATTTACATGTTGGACTGACAAGTACAGTTGTCAGATGATGGTAAAAAAAAATAATAAAAGTTTGTCTGCAATGGAAAATATAAACAGGAAAAAAAAATGTTCGGCTACAAAGACTGAAACATTATCAGTCAGTGTTTGTTTAACTGCTGTTTATAATTATACTTATATTAAATGTTTTGTTTGAGGAAAAACGGCTTCGATTTTTCTCAGGTGGCCAAGACTTTTGCACAGTACAGTAAATCTTCCCTCTCGGTCGGTTACCGGCCCCACAGCAGAGTGTAGTCTAACTGTTTAAATATTTTGTGTAAACCTGTAACACAACATTTTATGCGTTTTAAGGAAACCGAAAGATACATTTAATATTATATTATAATAATATATTATATTAATGGAATAGAAAGATATAATTTCCTGTGCACATCTGTTTAGTACATCACAGTAATATATATATATATATATAAAACTTTGACTTAACATCGGCCAGATAATCGTTTAACCACTGCAGTGAAGCCTAAACCGCAGTGGAGTCTGTTTGAAACAACCCAATGCACATTTTAAAATAAAAAAATATTTACATAAATCATATACAATCACAGAACATCTTTCCTTCGCCAGAGCTGCAGTAATACGTGTTGTGGTTTAAATTATTAACTAGTCTTGATTCCCAGTGGTGGATTTCTGCAGCGAATTAAAAAATAAACAGCTTATTGGTATTGCGATATGTAATGTCAATCATGAAAAATTATCAAAGCTATAACAAACTGTAAAAATAAGAATTATGGGAGGATGATCGTTCTAGCATTTACAGGGGGGTTGATAAGATACTGGATTGAGTCCAAGACCAGAAAGATATGCCGTGTCTGCAAATTCATTTCCTATTTCAGCTTTCAGTCCACGTACTGTATGTACCAAAGTAAAAGTTTAAATACGTTTTTAAACAATATAAACTAAATATATTGATACTCAGTGCTGCTGTATCAATAACATTTTGCCAAAAAATATTGCAATACTACACTACATTAATATTTTCTCCCTTATAAGAAGATAATGTTATAAAATTGATGTGGTGATTGAGAATCTTATTACATCTCATAACCTGTTATACCGCAATCATTACAATCATGTACAAAAAGTTGTCATTTTCCTCCTGACTGTAGAAAATATGCAAGAAAGTTCGGCTATAACAGGTTTGCTTATGTTGGGTCCGACTCTGCATCATTCACTGTGTTATGGAGTGTACATTATATTTTTGACCAAGGAATTGAGAGGCTTTATTTGAAACATTTGTCCCATTTATTATTGATTCTACATTCCTGTGATAACTAAATAAACTTTCATTGGTTTGCACTGAGGGTTGAGCGATTATCAATAGTAAATAATTACAGTGCGCTACTGTAGCTCCACTGTCGTCTCTTTTCCTGTTTCATTCATTATTTTCATGATGAAAAGCTGCCCATTTCCCCAATTCCACCTGAAAATGTCTGAATAAAGAAGCTTGTGGTGATAAGGTGAACCATTGAAGCTAGTTTATTTACTAAAATTCCAAGAGGAATTCTAATGAAAATCAATTTTTTTGTGAATGAGAGTCATATCTGTTGAAAATTAACAGCACTATGGAACTGTAAGATGCCACGTAGGGCGGCATGGGATTTGGAGTGGTGTGAACCTGGGCTTTCTTCGGTTTGAAATTGCAACCCTGAGGGTCAGAGGAGACGTTGCTAACCACTATGCTACAGTGCACAAAACCACAGGCCTTTACAACCTGAGCCACAGTCACTAACGTTTTGAAAGGGGGAAAAAGGAATAACCTAACTGCCAGGAGGGGCTACTGACAACTCCAAAATGGCCGCCAAAACTAAAATGGCTCCTTCAATGAAACAATGGTGTTTCCCTCCTCCTGTTAACCCTTACTTCCCATTTACCTTAATAAATACAAAGAGTTTTTTCTTTCTTTCATGTGTGTTGGATTTCAAGCCCTGGGCTGTTTAGCCAACAGACCTTCATCTTTCATCCCAGAGATGGTAAGAATGGAGTAGGGAAGCAATTCCCAAAAGATAGAGAAAGGAAGGGTAGTGTTGGCAGAACGTCCAGCAGAGTCCAAACTGGGCAGAGGACTCAGCACCCGTAAATGGGGCAGCCAACTTATAAACAGTCATGGCCAGGTGTGGCTCATGCCTGCTAATTGCCCTTCTTGACTGCCCTCTGCTGACTTGGGCTGGAACTGCACCAGAGGAGTCGTTTCCTCTGTCTACTGATGAGGAAGAGACTTGCCGTCTCCTTTACAATACTAGCCACAGCTAATTTTGCAACATGAACTTATTAAGTTATTCATTTTCACAGTTTTACAATGTTACTAAAATGTATATTCAATATTATTTGAAGTTTAATTAAAATAATGTAAAATTTAAGTATTTATGAACATTAAAGTTTTGTGTTGGTTTTGGTACAATTCAAAATGTACATATTTTCATTTATTTCTATTTTAAAACTTTTTTGTTGCAAACATTGGTTATCGGCCCTGTTAACTAGCAAAAATCATTTTCGATATTGACTTGGAAAAAACATTTTTACAGCGTGGTTCACAAAACACAGAAAATCTGACTGTCAGTTTATCATTGGACTGTTCTTCACTGTACACAGCTTCTCTTATGTTGAAGCTGCAAAGTATGATAATAGCAATACAGCGAGTTTTTTAAAAAGCATTGTGTTAACATGGACAGATGGTGTATAATAGCTGAACATGCATTAGAGTCAGTAGTGTTGAGCCTGATTGTGCTTAATGTTGAGCCCTTATCTTCTGTGGTATTTACAGGAAGCCAAACGGATCAGCCTGCTCGCTGTTTATTACACCATTAGAAGTGCATGAGGAGATCATTAGGATTTGCTGCGATCATTAGGATGTGGAATCTGGAAAAATATGTTGATGGTAATTCTGAAAAAAAAAAAACTAGTAAAATCTAGGATTTTAATTAAAAATTCATTACAGCATTCATCCAATAGAAATGGAAAATTACATAAGGTGTTGGGTGGAACTCCATAACCCAGTTTTGGCGGGTTCTTTATACCAGCAGTTCCCCAACCATTTTCGCACCACGGACCAGTTTAATGTCAGACAGTATTTTCATGGACCGACATTTAAGGTGTCGTGGATAAAAACAACAAAATAAAATGATACGATCAACACAAAAACTGTGTTATTGTGTAAATATAATAATAAAGGTGAA
>JBBIGC010173045.1:0-15322 GCA_037576955.1 Lepidarchus adonis
TCCTCCACCCTCTGATGCAGTATTAGTACAGTACTGTAGAGCAGGAAGTAGTACTGTATATGGAGATCACAATGTGATTTCCTTGCATTAACTTTTATGGTTTCGTTTATTTCCTATGCTTCAGGAAATCTGCAAAATAATTTAAAAAATCCATTAGATGTTATGTAATTTTATTTCTTTTAATAACTATTTTACCAAAAGTTAGTTTATTCACTATAATTCACTATTATTCACTAACTGCTTCATTGAAGAACTGGGAGTTTTACAACAGATGACTGGTAGAGCATGTTTATGAGGCTTGAACATCATGGGAATTTTGTGAAATGCATGCTGGGAAATGTAGTCAGAAAGCTTGAATGGACAGAAATATTAATATGTTACAAAAATGGGCTGAGGGTTGGATTACGTATTGTTACAAAAACATTGCCTCTTAAACTTTTCACCTCAAGACAATGGGTCTAATGGAGGGTTGCGATAGCGTTGGTGACTCTGTGTGGCTGCCGACTGGAAAACAAAGGAGCTATTCTTCCGTCCCCTCCATCAGGTACATGTTTACCCGCCGTTCCGCTGAGGGATCATTGGTTTCCATGTCAACAGACTTCATTTGGAAAGAGCTGATGGGCTCCATTATCTGCATTAGTTCGTGTCTTCTGTTCCCTCAGTGAAGAATGTGGCTTTTTATCCATAAACAGACCGAGCTTCTGGAGGATGACGCGGTTGGATTTAGGCTACGCTGCCTGTTAAAGCCTCCATATTATGGGAAACGCAGTTTTCCTCACTTGCGAGAGATTGATGCAGCATTGCTTTAATGTGCCATTGACTTCAGGCTGCAAAAACAACAGGGGTTCTTTACATAGACCAGACTTAATGACTTGGTAACACATTCTGCTGGACAGCGAGGGGGTGAGAAATGTTTGTGTGAAAATGTGTGTGAAAGGTCTGAAGAACCTTCACATTAGTTTCTATTACAATACAATTGAGGACCTGGTGTCTTTAGCAGCTGTTTAAAGTCCATTCCTGAAATTGCGTCCATGAAACCTATCTAGAACCTAGTGGTTAGGACCTTGTGAGTCACAGGTTCGAGTCCCAGCCCAGACGGGTACACGAGGTGCCGCTCGATGGGTGCTGTTGATGGCTCCCCAATGCTCCACCTGTGGGGGGGTTAAAGGTCTCATTTCACTGTAGTGCACTTTGCGTGAAGGTTTGTGTTCACAATGGCTTCACTTCAAACCAGTGGGTGAAGCTAATTACACCCAATTTACTGAAACTTCCTCCACCTTTGGTGTATATTTGCATTAGGCTCTTGTACAACTTCCATTGAAAACACAGCTGGTCCTGTTATCCCTGGGACTCTAAGCAAAGCTGAAGCAATTGGGCTTTTTAATTGAATTGTATTTTACTTTTGCTGCCAGATTTGTTGATTTTGGGCGGGGCGTGGTTAATTTATCGATAGGGGAGGTTTTTTTTTTTTTTACAACAGGAGGAAATACTGACAAATTTGAAACGCTGACGAATTTGAAACGCTGACAAATTTGAAACGCTGACGAATTTGAAACACTGACGAATTCGAAACGCTGACTAATTCGAAACGCTGACGAATTCGAAACGCTGACGAATTCGAAACGCTGATGCTTGAGAAAGACTGGGCAGGGCCTTGGCCTTTTTTATATGGCTGTGGCATACTTTGCAGGACCTTTGCATTAATTGAAGGGGCGGTATTAATTTATTAACGGGAGGGGTTTTTACATTTTTCAACAGGAGGAAATGCTGACGAATTTGAAACAATGACAAATTTGAAACAATGACAAATTTAAAACACTGATGAATTTGAAACAATGACGAATTCGAAACACTGACGAATTCGAAACAATGACGAATTCGAAACGCTGACGAATTCGAAAAAATGACGAATTCGAAACGCTGACGAATTCGAAACAATGACGAATTCGAAACACTGACGCTTGAGCAAGACTGGGCAGGGCCTTGGCCTTCTTTATACTTTATATCTTTATTGTTTTATAAAACCTGCATAGTGAGCGTATGAGGCCGATCGGCTCTAAAACCCAACTGTGATGGGAGTTCTCTGATCTACCCGCAGTCAGGCTGCTTCTGGTTTTAATCCGTAGTGTATTTGCCACCACATACATCGGTTATTAGAGATTAGTAGTTCACTCGTTTCAGACTGGTGTCCCACTGTGCAAGTGCTTTCTACCAGGAAGCCAATTATCAGACGATAAGCGCACAATCCAGTTTTCACTTTGAAAAATTAAGAAATCATCAGTGCAAGATATGACATTATACGCAAAAATCTAAGCGCAATCATACAGAAGTTATTTATTTATTCCGGTTATGTTCCACTCACACACTGTGCAACGTGAACAGTGCTGTTTACTCACTTACTCCTCCCATATTTTCCTGCTGGTCCTGGGGTCTGAACCCTGTCTCCACCCACTCTTGAAAACTCTGATTAATGATTGGACTAGCCATCCCGAATTGTAAATTGTGGCCTAAAAATGTCAGCACCACTATAGTTGGACCCGATGGTGGTGTAGGCCTCAGGTTTTCAAAGACTTAATCTGTCCCCACTGTTCTTCTGTCTACATCAAAACCTCTTGGACGAAAGGCAGTTTAGATCAAACTGATGTGGTCAGGCTTGCAGTAAACACAATCCTCTGTGAGAAAGCTTGATAGCCCCAGGTTCTCCAGGTTCTCCTGCCAAACCCCAGCAGTAAACAGCTTGTAATTGACTGATGATGCCTTGTCTGATCCACAGAGCGAGGCAGAGTGCAGGAATCCATCACTGCCGCTTGCTGTTAGTGAGATCCAGGGCATCTCAGTGTTGGTGGCCGTCTGTAATCTGGGGGTCAGCGGTCAGTAGGGGGCCCTAATTGATGACTGCTGTTGTGTGAAACAGCAGAAATGAATTGAGGTTCTCCTGTCTGAAGAAGGCTGATGCCATGGCAAGGCATTCTGGGTAGATTCCGGGCAGCAGTCTGGGGAGAGTAGACTGATAGAAGAGACTGCATTCATGTTCCAATTTATATACAGCAATGTGCAAAAGTCTTAGCCCCCTACACAAATGGTTTAAAGCCATTGATCTCAGCTTTGAGGGTCTTTCTGCGGTGAGAACCCAAGTGAACATTAGAGTAAAAGCCACAGAAAAGCAGGAAAAAGGACCAAGAGTTTGATCTTTGTAAAGATGTGTAAAACTCATTGAGATGAGCTGGATAGAAGAACAGGTTTGGTTCCAGATCTTCTCTCCAGGCCTCCAGCCATTGCATGGATGTGAAACTCCAGCAGAACCTGATTCAATGGAAGGAAGGATTGATTGAGGGCAAATCAGGGATTTGATGGATTCTGAGGAAAGATCTGGAAATGGTGAAGCCAACACTTTCACACACGTCAACTGTGTTACTGTTATTTACAGTTCTACTGAAATTAATGTTCTGCTGGAGGACATTTTTTTACTGTAAATAGAATATGGGTTTGAGTATGATTGTTTCGTGAAGTTATAGTTACCTTCATGGTTTTTGGCCTAATGAAGCCAAATTTGAGCTGTTTAATGCCATTTCTGCAACAGTTTCTCTGGTCAGTCGGCATCTTATCAAACTAGCCCCGCCCCCTTGACATTGAGCTCACATGTGTTTAGTTTGTGGTTCCTTATATCCAGTCTGTGTTTCTCTTCTTCTCTCTAGCCTTTGTTTGCCATGTTCAGCTGGCATTCCAGGTGGTGGGCACCTCAGACCAGACAAGGTCGCATACACTTCTCGTATACATCAGTGAGCCTCGGGTGCCCATGACCCTGTCTCCGATTCACCAGTCTTTCTTCCTTGGATCTCATTGGGTAGATACTAACTACTGCAGACCTGGACCACTCCACAACACCTGCTGTGTTGGAGATGCTCTAACCATCGCTTGTCAAAGTGGCTCAGATTTTTACTTTCCTGCTTCCAACACACTTCATGAACTGACTGTTCACCTGACTCATATTTCCCACCCCCTGACAGGTGCCATTGTATTGAAATAAGTAAAAGCCAGTGGTGTTAATGTTATCATCTGTGTGTGTGTGTGTGTGTGTGTGTGTGTGTTCCTCAGGGCTTGACCTGGAAGAGGGAAAGGAAGGCGGTTCCTGGCTCGGGATCACCAAGCGTGGCAAACTGGCAGCACTGACCAATTATCTGGAAGGAAAAACCAACCCGGACGCCCATGGGAGAGGCAAGATCCTCTTATTACAGCTACTTTTATCTAATAATCCACTTAAAACGTTGAACAGATGGAAGGATATTGAGAGTTCTGTAGATGGAGATGGAATTTACTTTATATATATATATATATATATATATATATAAATTTGCATAACAGCCTAGATCATTGGTCCCCAACCACCGGGCCACGGACCACTACCCAGCTGTGGAAAATTTCAAACCGGTACCGAGCCATACAAAAAATGTTTGTTTGTTTTTTAAATACGACCTGAATCCGTAACATCTAAGTGTGTTAGAGACTCAACTTTGCCGCTATTCTGGATGAAAGTCATGGCAGAAAACCCTGAGATCACCACAACAGCACTGAACACTTATTCTGAAAGGACCGTTTATCCGTTACCATAGCGACCAGAGCGTGTGAGGGGCAGAGGATGTTAAGTGAGCGTGGTTTATAACGTAGTGCAGACCAGTGCACAACCAGTGCAGTGGAAAAGCAGCCGGTTCATATTGGTTCCCAACTTTGGAACCGGCTGAGAACTGGAACCAGCGCTGGCACCAGTGCAGTGGAAAAGGGGTACGCGTGAATGAGCCTGCACCTTGTACCCTCAGCCAGGTGTTGGCTACAGATGTGCACATTCTCCAGTGTTAGAGATTCTTCGTAGCCAACTGCACATCTGTCAGCTTCCTTACGTTACAGGCCTCACTACATTACTGAATGACCTGAGTGACCTACAGCCCAAATATAGCTGCTTTACTTACTGTCCTGACCCACTACACCTTTCTTCTGAGCTTGGTGATGATGGTAGTGTTGGATAGCTTTCTTTTGGGGGCTGCTTTACCTCAGAACACCAATGGATAGAGTTTAAAGATCCGTTTTAAAATGGACATAATCTTGTCAATACGGTCAAGAACAGTGTCTGTCTTACACATCAATTTTTTTAACTTTTAGAGGAACCAGACGTCTGGTTCCATTCAACACCACTGTATACAGGCCTCACTGTAAGATTCTCAAGAACAGAGTATTTCAATCAGTGTATCTTAATCAATACATTTAGAAGATGTGGAATTGCCTTCAATATTGCACAATTATTTAATTAATATGTAATTAATCATAATAAATAGCGGAATGAATTAAGTGCACATTAAATTTGATAAATAATACAAATTGTTCATTACACCCTGGACAAGACCAATAACTTATTTCTTAAATTAATTTTAGAATTCATTTAGAATTCACGCTCAGTTCATCTCTATAAGCTGTAAAATCAGTAAAGGCTGAATTAAAGCCGATACTGAGCCGTGAGCTGTAATCTAGTGGAGGTTTGCTGTAATGAAGCTGCTTATGTTGGTGGTATTGATTGTGTGGTTGTTACTCAGCTTATTATGTTACTGATGCTGTTCTACTGGTTTCAGTCATTTACTGACCTTTTCATGAGTGGGTTCAGAACATTGAACTGCAGGAATCCTCCCTACTTCTGTCCACCAGCCTTCATTAGGAAAGACAACACAGGAAATGCACAGTGCTGCAGCTCTGTGGTTTGTATTTTGGGCTCTACTTTGACTTCTGACCATTTTCAACTCCCGAGAAGCCAAAACCGGTTCTAAAATTAAACATACAGTTCTTCTGCGAGAGTTACCTGAAGCGTCTTCATGTTTTTCCTCCCTAAGGGTCATATTACGGCAGTGCAATTGGATATTTGCAATGATTGACATGTAAGACTTCAAAAAGTAAAGAATGGATGGAGAACTAGAGAGAACTAACTGAATTAAAAAGCTCTATACATAATATTTGTTCCCTTTAATAAACTGTTAATCTACAGTCAGTCATACTCCACTTTTAGAGTTTAAGATTGGGTGGCATGCTCTCTAAATAATTAAACAATTTCTGAAACCTAAATTATTATTAAGCTGATTTATATAATTATGAAATTGTCATTGGTTTATTATTATATATTTTATTATAACAACAGAAAACATTTGTTTGGGGGAAAAAAGCAATGAACACAGGTATTCGTAAGTAGACGCTCACTTACTCTTGCACGTTTAGCAGTCTTAAGTTTCTCCAAAAGGGGGCGGTATTAGCATGCACATTAAGTTCTGTTGATTAAAGAGAAGAAACAGCCATGAATCCACACAAGCAGAAGCAAGTGAATTACCTTTAAAACAGAAGATACCATGTTACCATAAGATGTTACTCAGTATTGGTAAATGTATTGATAAAAACATATGATTTTTTCATATATCAACCAGCCCTGTCTGCCTTATGGCTGTTATAACATGTTTACTTTCTCTAACAGGGTTTTTGGTATCAAATTTCCTGACCGATAACTTGGACAGCTTCTCTTACCTGCGCAAGGTGGCGTCTGAGGGGCACCTGTACAACGGCTTCAACCTGCTCACGGCTGACTTCAGGTAAGATCTGAGGTGGGATGGTGGACACTAGCATCTTCTGATTTGCTTGTCGTCCTTCACTGGCCTGGAACTGCTTCCATCAGGTTCATTTGGGTTCGGAAATGCGTTCCTGGGTAAGTGTCCGGCTAAGCTTGGATGGGCTTCAAAATTCAACGTCAGATTCTCTCTTGAGTTGGGTTCAGGTTTAAAAGTTGACGATGTGGTGCAGATTGGTTCAGACTCAGTTCTGATTCTAGATGTTTGACATCAGTAATAATTTTCTTGTCCTTCTTGTTCTTCTTCTCCTTCTTCTCTTTCTAATTCTTCTTCTCCTTTGCCTTCTCCTTCTCCTTTTTCTTCTCCTTCTCCTCCTTCTTCTTCTTTCATAACTGTCACGTTCAGACTCACAGATGGCACCACATTGACACAACTTTTTGGTGTTTAACCCTCGAGAGAGGGATTTTTATTTTCAATCATTTATTGTTCACAGTCACACAACGTTCACAATGGGGGGAATTCACTCAAATTCAATGTTTTTTGCAACAGCTTGAACCCAGCAGTTGACCTTCTGTCTTCACCCGCATAACATGGAGGGGTCGCCACATCGTAGTCAGGGCTCCACCAGGGCGCATCTGAGGACCGATCTCGAGCAAAGGACGTCACTTAGGACTTCATTTGAAACATTACTGAGGGCTTCACTGGGTTAATCTTCTGGCTACTCCCGCATAACATGGAGGGTTCAGCGCTTTCCTCTTCAGGGCTATACCTGGGGGCGTCCGAGGGCCAAAGTCCTCCACGTGGCCAGTCAGCAAACACACACATGAAACAGAGAAGATTAAAAGGGAGATGAGACCTGCAACACAGCAGTGGCAGCGTGAGCCTTGAAACACCTTCCCTTGGGGTGACCAGGAGGTGTCGGACTCTTTCCTCTTCAAGGCTCCACTTGGGCATATTAGAGGGCCGACTATTCCTACACGCGAAGCCGGATTCATTCTCAGCGGACGTCTCTCTTCCTTCAGGACTGGTTCTTTTGGCCGCTCCTCGACCCCGGCCCTTTCACCACATCCTCTAACAGGCTGAGTCTCTGCTGTCTCGCCTCGTCCGGGTCCGTTGTCAGGCTCAGGCATCACCGGAGAAAGCATTGTGGGCGACTCTGCCTTCTCTGCCGCTTGGCTCACTTTCTTTTTCTCTCTTTTCTCTTTCTTTTCTCTTTCCGCTCGACCCATGGCTTGATTTTTCCCTTCAGGCTGATCATTCGGTTGCCTTGTTTCTACTCTCACAAGGTCAGAGCCCCCGTGCCCCCACCTACTCTGGCTAAATCTTCTTTGTTCTCTGCTAACCTCTGTTGATCTCTTGTCCTGTTCAGGCAGTCAATGAACTCTGTCCTTTTTATCGGCCACGCCTCCGTGCTGAGGAGGTGCAGACTCCCCTCCAGCCGTGCAGCGTTAGCCTCCTCCACCTCAGGCCACATGTCTTACACTGTTTCTCTCTGTCGCTGTCCCGGGTGCTGAAATCACTCCACTTTACCCCAGGAGCGACGCCACCGCCGCGGGTTCTTCGCATGCATACGTCCCGGGTGGGCGTCACAATAACATCATAGATATGTTCCAGTTGATTGTTCAGTTAAATATGGTTTTGGGATAACTAATAAAACACTGACCGCTCCCCCCAACATGGGTGGCAGTACCAGCGTGGTCCTCTGGTCTATACCGATAAAGCTCAAGATCTTCATGATTACTGTGTCTTCCCACTCTGATAGAACGGCTTATGTGTTATAGGTGCTTTGTAGAGCATTCTTGGCCTAGTTAATAACATTGAGCTGATTGTAAACCATTCGTAAAACTTATATAGGTATATTGTAAAACTGTAAAATGCATTTTTTAAATATGATTTTACACAGCTATCACTGTCCCCAGTTATTGGCCCTATTGTACGCCCATATAAATGTGGTCCAGAAATGACATTGCCAACAATGAATGAAAGCTAGTGGGACCCAGAGAGAATAATCTAATGGTAGACCCCCCAAGCTGGCATTCATAACATTAGGACCAGCTTTCCCCGCATGAAGTTCTAAAGGAAATGTGCACCATTTCATTCCAATTGATCAAGCGTAAGGAAATGATGGTTTCTCTTCCCTGCACTTCAGTTCCATTATGTTTCATTTGTTACAGGCAAACAAATCTCTCAAACAGCATGCGGCAGAGTCCTCGCTGGTCCGTGCGACTTCGGTGGTAAAATATCTCTCCCCACACCCGCACACACTCTCTCCCTTTCTGTCTGTTCTTCTCCTTTGTGAAATTGGATGGAGATGAGACGGAGATGATTTCCGTCTGATCTCAGCGGTCCTTGAGAGAGAAACCAGCCGTTGGGTTGGCCACCTGCTCTCCTGTTCCAAGAGCTGGATGGAGCTTAAGGAGCCTGTTTAGAATTCAGCTCCACAGCTGTTCTTTCCAGCGTGCTGATTTCTTCAGGGCTTTTATAGGCCCTTGTTGTTGTTGGGTTTTATTTTACAGTGGGAGATGATTCAGGCACACACAGGTGTGGGGCTGTGGGTGTTGTAGACAGAAACACTTGTGGTGGCAGTAGTGTAACATGCACCATCAGTCTTCTTGCCATGTAGCACTGGTGTTGGGCACTCTTGATCTAGGGCAAGATGGTGTCATTTGGAAGGAGATCCAGGGAATATCCCAAAGCCACCAATGCTCAAGGCCACTAATCCAATGCCATGTGTTGACAAAATCCCAGAAAAGTAACTTCACAGCTGGTGAGGGTATGAAAGAAGTTCTTTCTTGGGCTTTCCAAGTCATGCAGTCGAGTTACCTTTGAGTTTACTCATACTTCAGACTCTTAAAATACAGCTTCTCCACAACCCAAAGTGGATGAGTGGTTTCACAATGGATGAACTGCGGAAGAACTTTTGTTTTGCTTGTGAAGTTACAAACAAACTGAAGATTTCAGGGTTTTTATTATATTGTTCCCAAAACCACAGCTGGCTTTGTTTGAGGATGTCGAGGTATACAGTACTTCACAACCTTGAGGAACCATTGGGTGATCTTGGTAGAATTGGAAGCTCCTTTCATGCTAAGCTTACAGTTAAGCTACAGGTCTGAATGCTGATTGGTGGAACTTGGTAATGTACCAAGGAACAGTGATAGCCCTGACCTAATAATGTCCATAGCTGGCCATAGATGTTGGGCAGTGTTGCTAAAGATGGCATAACTGTATCAATGTGCCCTGACCACCTGGCCCCATGCGAATTAATGAGCCTTGGGTGTTCATGACCCTGCCACTGATTTACAAGTTCTTCCTTGGATCACTGTTGGTAGGTACTAACTACTGCAGAGCTGGAACCCTCTACAACCCCTGCTGTTCTGGAGATACTGACTCAGGTCCTCAAGCTTCCAACAATCAACTTCAAGAACTGACTGTACCCTTCCTGTCTAATAAATTACACTGTAATGAAATAATTATTTAATGTTATTCACTTTAGCTTTGCAGTATAGTTTCACTATAGCTCTAGATTTTGACGTTCATTCTTATGAATATGATTAGTGCAGTGGGGCCGAAACAGTTGCATGTAGGTGAATGATGAGCTCAGTTATATCAGTTATACACCATAATCCCAAAATAGTATATAGTACCATAGGTTCCACATCTTGCTTCTGATGTGTACGTCAGTGCAGTTCATTCTAGCTTGAATTTCACACCTGATCCATCTAAACATCAGACATTTCTAAATATGTCGCTGTAAGGTTGGGCCTAAGCCCGGTTGCATTTGTCCTCATAGCTTTGTTGTCACGTATTGGGCCTCCATCTGGGAGGGCTGATTCACAATGAAAGACATCCTGACATATGGATGCTCATTGAAACAAGACCCACACATAGCAACAAATTGGAAGGAGATAGCAGCTGGGGTTGTTATTTATTTGTTTGCCATCTCAATAAACAAGATCATCACTGAGCTATGCTCTCATTTTATGAGCTGAAGATGATACCCACTATAATAAACTTGTCAGAAACTTAGCTGTGGCTATTTCATTCTAAAATCAATAGTAGCATCCTGCAAACGGTAGAGGTTTCCATTCTAATGAAGAGATCCGTCCTGGCCTGCTAAGATGGCAAAATTGGTGATGAGCTCATTATGTGTGTTGTGATTAGGGATGGGCCTTGGCAAGGACTTCTCGATACAATACATATCATCATAAATGGATCTTGCTTAGGACTGGGTATTGCCAACAATCGCGTAATATGATCCATATCACAATACAGGGGCAACAATACTATGTGTATCACAATACAGGGGCAACGTTACGATGTGTATCAAAATACAGGGGCAACGATATGATGTGTTTCATAATACAGGGGCAACGATACGATGCGTATCACAATACACACGCAACGATATGATGTGTATCACAATACGGGGCAACGATACGATGCGTATCACAATACACGCGCAACGATATGATGTGTATTACAATACAGGGGTAACGATATGATGTGTATCACAATACAGGGGTAACGATATGATGTGTATCACAATACAGGGGTAACGATATGATGTGTATCACAATACAGGGGCAACGATACAATACATATCACAATACAGTGGCAACGATACAGTGCATATCACAATACAGGGGCAACGATATGGTGAGTATCACAATACAGAGGTAACGATACAATACATATCATGATACAGGGGCAACGATACGGTGCATATCACAATACAGGGGTAACGATACAATACATATCACAATACGGGACAACGATACAATACATATCACAATACGGGACAACGATATGATGTGGATCACAATACAGGGGCAATGATACGATACATATCATGATACAGGGGCAACGATACGGTGCATATTATAATACAGGAGCAACGATACGATACATATCACAATACAGGGGAAACGATACGATGTGTATCATAATACAGGGGTAACGATACGATACATATCATGATACAGGGGCAATGATACGGTGCACATGATAATACAGGGGCAATAATACGATACCTATCATGACACAGGAGCAACGATACGGTGCATGTAATACAGGGGCAACGATATGATGTGTATCACAATACAGGGGTAACGATATGATACAGATCACAATACAGGGGCAATGATACGATACATATCACAATACAGGGTCAACGTTACTATGGGCAAGGGGGAATTCACTCCACTTTACCCCAGGAGCGACGCCACCGCCGCGGGTTCTTCGCATGCATACGTCCCGGATGGGCGTCACAATAACATCATAGATATGTTCCAGTTGATTGTTCAGTTAAATATGGTTTTGGGATGACTAATAAAACACTGACCGCTCCCCCCAACATGGGTGGCAGTACCAGCGTGGTCCTCTGGTCTATACCGATAAAGCTCAAGATCTTCATGATTACTGTGTCTTCCCACTCTGATAGAACGGCTTATGTGTTATAGGTGCTTTGTAGAGCATTCTTGGCCTAGTTAATAACATTGAGCTGATTGTAAACCATTCGTAAAACTTATATAGGTATATTGTAAAACTGTAAAATGCATTTTTTAAATATGATTTTACACAGCTATCACTGTCCCCAGTTATTGGCCCTATTGTACGCCCATATAAATGTGGTCCAGAAATGACATTGCCAACAATGAATGAAAGCTAGTGGGACCCAGAGAGAATAATCTAATGGTAAACCACAGTAGGTATCATTGTTTGGTACCACTTGACAGTAAGACTATTTTAAGGACCTTTAGAAATGGTTTATAGTTTTCCCATTGGTTATAAATGCCTTTATGAAGCGTCATCTTTTCCTAGGTGTGATGCATTGATGGGACCCAACCACAGGGGGAGCTTAAACAAAGGCACACGCTGGCACCACACCTCTCCCTGTTGTGAGAGGGGTTTGGCTACTGCGCATGTGGTCGCCAGGTAGTGCATAAAACATGCATGCTGCCTGAGGATTCGGGGCAGGGGCTGGCAACCTCGAGGATTGCACTCATGTTTATCCCAACAGTCCAGAACAAGCCCTCAGCATTTACATCTCACCTTTAACTAACATTTTGCTGTAGTATAGCTTGCAGCTGAGTGAATGGTTGGCCACTCCGTTCCATCCAGTGTTTCAGTTCCATCTTATTAAATGGTAAAGGGCCATACACTCGAATCAATGTGCAACGAGGTACAAGCTTTGTGCCGGTAGTAAGACGTGGTGCGATTGTGTGCCTTTGTTTACGTTCCCCCTAAGGTTGGGTCCCGGCTTTGTGTCATGCCACTAGGTCACACCCAAGGCCCTGCCAAAAAAACAAAAAATATGTGTTTAGGGGCCGCGTCGTAAACGTTTTGTAAGTCGAGTACATCGTAAGTTGAAGACCCACTGTATAGCGCTGTATAGTGATGGTTCCACTATACAGCGTTCTTGTTTTTTTGCAGAAAATAACAGATTATTTCACCACAGATTCCATACAAAGGTCTTGAACCTGGTCAGAGAAACATGCAAATTTCAGAACGTTGACCAGTATCCACTCTGATTCCGAACTGATTAGAAACCGTTTCAGCAAACATCATTTGTTGACGTGGGGCGTTTTATAGCTCCCATTGTTTGTGCTTCTCAAAGCTGGCGCCACACAAAGCAGCTCAGTGGGGAAAGCTGGAATAGATGTCCGGGTAAAGTCTGGGAGTAGGACGTGGGCTTACTAGAAATGAGCATCTACTTTTCTGCATACTGATCATCTCTCTGTGATGAAGAGATACTCACCCTCCCACCTTATCGCTGTTGAAATCTCCAGCCGTCCACCTTGATGTACTCTTTTAAGGTGTTTTCAGAGTCCTGGGGGAATAAGACGGTACCTTCTGCCCTTCCACTCTCCTCTCAGCCAAACAAATGAAAAGGACGTCCTGACTGCTTCCTATTCAGAGCACACAAAAACTGAGTTTTCCAGCAGAGTCGCACAATCATTTTGCTTCCACCTAGTAAGCACCATGCCTGTAATCTTTCAAGCATCTTCCTCCACCAGATCTGTGTACTTGATAAGGGGGACATGTGTAATCAGCTTGGCCCTGAGCAGAATAACGCTTTCCTTGCCACAAATGGCCAGCAGCTTGGTAAAAAAAATGACCCTGGCGTGTAAAAAGGACGGTTGCATACTTACCGCTCACATCTTCCACAGCTTATGCCATTTCAGCTGCTCCCTGACCTGCTCACAACAGCCGCCCTGCTGCTACAGCCAAGTTTCTGGAAGATAAGGCATCACCACACTCTGCCTGTCGCCGATAACCTTTAGCTCAGGGGTTCGGACTCGCCGGCTAATTACCACGGTGTAAACAAAACTGCTGCCGATGAATCACTGGCAGGCGAAAGGAACCTTGTTTTCCGGCCCTAATTTAATCTGGCCTGCTCAGTTCCCCTCGCTGATTTACAGGAGCTTGGACCTCATAATTCATACTCTGCCAATAAACACAAACTTAAATCTCAGCACATGGTTATGAGTCTATTGCCTCATACACTATCGTCAGGACCAATCACTGTACACTTTTGTCTGTATCGATCCCTGTACACTGTCTTCTGGACCAATCACTGTACACATTTACTTCTAGACCAGTGACCTTACACTTTTGTCTGGACTAGTCTTTGTACACTTTCTTCTGGACCAATACCTGTACACTGTCTTCTGGACCAATCCTTGTTCACTTTTGTCTGGATCAACCCTTGTACACTTTCGTCTGGATCAATCCTTGTACACTGTCTTCTGGACCAATCCTTGTACACTTTCGTCTGGATCAACCCTTGTACACTTTTGTCTGGACCAATCCTTGTTCACTTTTGTCTGGATCAACCCTTGTGCACTGTCTTCTGGACCAATCCTTGTACACTGTCTTCTGGACCAATCCTTGTTCACTTTCGTCTGGATCAACCCTTGTACACTGTCTTCTGGACCAATCCTTGTACACTGTCTTCTGGACCAATCCTTGTACACTTTCGTCTGGATCAACCCTTGTTCACTTTCGTCTGGATCAACCCTTGTACACTTTCGTCTGGATCAATCCTTGTACACTGTCTTCTGGACCAATCCTTGTACACTTTTGTCTGGACCAATTCCTGTACACTTTCTTTGGACAAATTATTGTTCACTTTTGTCTGGACCAATCCCTGTACACTTACTTCAGGACCAGTCCATGTACACATTGTCATTCATGGTTCTAGTGTGATAGTACAGGCTTGAGGGAGGAGCTATAAGAAGGGTGTTTTAGCTGTAATCATCCTCAGTTCCTGTGGTGCGAACTCATAAAAAGGGGGAACTTCCTGCAAAGGTTCTAAGAACAATGAAAAAGTTCCTCCTGGCGGTTCCTGGTTAGAAAAGCAGTCCCTGTAGTATGTGCTTGCTGTCCATCATGGGGGCTGGTCTTCATGGTGATGACCATGCTAGTGTTCCTCTTAGCTTGTGGAGGTAAGAGTGTGAGGAGTGAGGAGGAAAGCGAGGAAGGGGAACCGTAAACAGCTGCTAATTCACACTTAATTGTTGCATCTCCTCTCTCCATGTCGCCTCTTGCAGGGCCAGCGAAGACACGGTGTGTTACTATGGAAACAAGGGCAGTCCGGAACCCATCCGTCTGAAAGCGGGTTTGTTCACTCTCCCTCAGCTCTTTACACACCCTACTGTGTGTGTGTGTGTGTGTGTGTGTGTGTGTGTGTGTGTGTGTGTGTGTGTGTGTGTGTGTGTGTGTGTGTG
>JBBIGC010173142.1:0-15312 GCA_037576955.1 Lepidarchus adonis
GTGGAGGTGAGCTCTATATCAGCTCTACATAACGCAGCTGTAGTCACAGTCTCAGAGAGAGGTGGAGGTGAGCTCTAGATCAGAGCTGATAGAGGTTATCTGCACTAAAGCCACATAAAGAGCTGAAAGTTCCCATGTCTCAAATTAAACGAAATTAACATACTCACCCATCGTAAAGAAAACGCCCTGGAGAGCAATAGAGATAAAGACGAAATTGCCACTGCGCCGCGTATCCATTTTCATTCCTAAACGGCCTGTTTTTAGTGTTTAAAAGGCTTTTTATTGTTAACAATGTAAAACTTTAATCTGTACGTAACGTTTACGATATGTGGAGGTTCTTTGCTCTTTATAAAGATGTTCACTTTGTTTGCAGAGTTGTGTCATGGTCCATTGAAGTGTTCTTGAAGAACTAGCTGCTCCAAAGTGTCTTCTGTGGCCCTTCATTTGTAAAAGTATTATATCGATAAAGCTCGGCGATATGGCCGATATTTAACACTGACATATTTTTAGACGTTTATGCCTTGTCCACGCAAGCATATGAATCAATGTCATCAGGTGAGCGTAGCTTGAACGTCCACAGTTTCTTCCATACAGGCTTGTTCGGCTGCGAGTTTGGACGGTGTCAAAAAAACATCTCATGTCGCGTAAATTTAAAAATAAAATAATAAATCTTAAAGCCCATAGGTTACACAAACACCCTTCCTCACTACTGCCCTCACAGGTAGAAACACAACATTACAGTCTGGACTGACTCACTACTGCCCTCACAGGTAGAAACACAACATTACAGTCTGGACTGACTCACTACTCCCCCCACATGTAGAAACACATCATTACAATCTAGACTGACTCATTACTGCCCCCACAGGTAGAAACACAGCATGACCGTGATCTCCATCACAATAAGGCATCAGATTGTTATGCTCCTGCTTCCAGGGCATCAGTTTCAAAAACTGTTCACTTGGTGCCTGGTATACCCCACCCCCCTGACAGGTGCCACTGTAATCAAATAATGTTAATAATTAAATGTTACTCACAGGGAGTGGTCTTAATGTTATGGCTGGTTGGTCATTGACTTTATCGAGTGTGTTAGAATATCACCCAGTCCTTCTCTGAGGTCAGGTAATAACATTTGTTGTAGGTTTTAACCACATGACCGTGTCTTGTCCTGTCAGACGCGAGGCAGGAAGAGGTGTTTCGCACTTGGCTGGAGAAATGCGCCGAGGTCGTCCTGATGAACAGTCGATAGGACTGAAGTGTGCTTGTGGAAAAGGAGGTCAAACGCACTGTGAAGATTTTCTCCCTTTTAATTTCATTCTCATGTCTGTGTTGGCCCCGAAGTGCTAACAAAACCCAGGGGAGCCCATAAATAAGACCGAGCACAGGAACTGCCGAGCTTTTAATAAAAGAGGATGGAAGCATGTTCTCTAATGGAGGAGAACACCAGAGTGTGTGTCTAGAGTTACTGAAGGCTCTCAACTGACGACGGTTACAAATAGCAGCTCAACTAAATAAGCCCTGCGTCCTCACTCACTGGCCACTTTATCAGAAACACCCACCTTGTGCTTCTGCTCACTGGCCACTTTATCAGAAACACCCACCTTGTGCTTCTGCTCACTGGCCACTTTATCAGAAACACCAACCTTGTGCTTCTGCTCACTGGCCACTTTATCAGAAACACCCACCTTGTGCTTCCACTCACAGGCCACTTTATCAGAAACACCCACATTGTGCTTCTACTCACCGGTCACTTTATTAGAAATATGTACCTTGTACTTCTATTCACTGGCCACTTTATTAGAAACACCCACCTTGTGCTTCCACTAACTGGCCACTTTATCAGAAACACCCACCTTGTGCTTCCACTCACTGGCCACTTTATCAGAAACACCCACCTTGTGCTTCCACTAACTGGCCACTTTATCAGAAACACCCACCTTGTGCTACCACTCATTTGGCCACTTTATTAGAAACACTTGTAAATTGAATGTATAGCAGACTGGCATTAATCACGTTTATTCTCCAGAAGAGTTGAGGTGCTTTCTGTCGTCCTCGTGTTCAGTGGAATTAAGAATGCAGCTGAGGTTGAGTTAGATTTTCTCCATGATTTAATGAGCTGTGAAGCTAACCCACTGAATCCAAGGTCTCGCCGTAATCATTGTGTTTTATTTTCAACTAAATGAAGATCTCAGGGGTGGCTTTCTCATGAATAATTCAAGGAGTGTTTGAAATAATTATAGACTGAACATTCAGGCATTAGAGTTTTTACTATATTGGCAGTTATCATCAGGGTCCATGCATGGCTCAAGGGCTTCCTGGTGTAGGAACTACACAATTCTCACCCTCACTAATACAAACAGTTTTTTATTTTATTTTGTGAAATGTGTGATATTTCTGATTCTCTTGAAGCTTCATTTATTTTACAAAAGTGCAATATTTCCAATGTTTTTACTAATCAGCTTAAATTAATTTTGTAAATAGAAACAAATTTTGTATTTGCTCCTGAAATACACTCAGAAATAGTTGGGACAGATGCGTGTTTACCATTGTGCTACATCACCAATTAAACTGTTTAATCGTTTGGGAACTGAGGAGACTAACTGTTGCAGTTCTGGAATTTTTGTCAATTCTTCTTTTATACAGGACGTCAGATTCTTAACAGTCCGTGGTGGCCATGGTCTGATTTTCTTCCATGTAAAGCTTCATACATTTTCAAGAGCAGCCAGACTGCCAGGCCAGTTCACTCTAGGTCTACAAATCCACGCTGGGAAGTTCAGAGGATTCACAGTGAACCAAGTGGCCATGTTGGGGAGGAGATCTTGTAAAACTCAAAGAACATGAACATCTGATGGTAAAGAAGATGGTGAAAACAACCAAATCTCTTTCCAGTCCTTAAATTGGTCTGACGAGTGTTCCTGAATGACCAGCAAGCTGAGCCCCACGTGCCCCTCTAATGAACAAGTAGATGGGAACACACCCAGTATGAATAATCTAATGATGTACATTGAACAGGTTGATGAATCCAGACACCAAGCAGACCAAGGATTCATCAGCGATTGGTCCATCGTGCATTAGTGTCTAACCAACAGCAGCAGCTAAAGAATTAGCATGACTGACCGCGTTCTAGGCTACAGCGCTAACACAGACCCAAGTACGGTGCGCAATAGATGGAGAAATACATACACCAGACGCATCACGCATTATGATGAGGGCGAGGGGCGAGGTCGGCGACTTAACAAGGTAAATAACATGGAAGGAAATCTGATAATCGGGGGCGAGCTATCTTGGTTTGACTGTATGTACATTGCTCTGCTGTTATGAAAATATACAATTTACAAATTCACATTTTATCCAAGGGGAACCAAAGTACACATCTGCATATTGATTTCCTGACCATTGTAGGCATCTCCAGTTCCATCCACTAGCTAAGGCTGTTCCAGTCCTACAATATTGCCAACACTGAGAGAGTGGAGGTGAACAGATTCTCTCACACTGTTGCTAATACAACAACAGACTATGAGGGGGATGTTACCCATCAGGTCACTTCCGATGCCCATGCTGGTTGGCATGATGCTGAGCAATAGGAAGATAGAGAGAAGGAAGCAACTCTACCCAGCCAGATGTTTCTCCCAGCCGCCGATGGCTGCTGCACCACCAGGGATCATATAATCCCACGATGATGGGGCCAACGCTCAGACAGTTTCCTTTCTTCTGTGTGAGAAATGTGTTCTTTTTGTGGGACACAGTGTGATCGTTGGTTTAGAGTGGACTATTGTAGAGCACTGCCTTTGTTTAAGCCGTGTAATCTCGTCTTTTGGCAACGCCGTCGTCAGGAGCCGTCCATAACTGGGTGAGGCAGCTGTCCTGCATCTGCTGCTGTTCTCTTTTGCAATCTGTTCTTGTTATCGCTGAGATAACATGCTGTAATCGGCAGCAGGGCATGTGGCCTGGCCAACCTGTGGCTTCTCTTTTTCATACGGGATTTTATTGACGGTATAGACGCTCAACTGCATAAAGATCCACATACAGACTCTCTGGAGGAGTCACCCCATCATCTGTTGCAGCCTCTGACAATATATGAATAAATAATACAGTATAATGGTACAATGGTATCTTTATAATGCTAAAATGATTTACGCATATTAGAATTCTTTCCATTAAGATTTCACTCAAATTGAGCTAATTCAAGGTGTAAGATTCTTTATTCGTCACATACGGTTACGCAAGAACAGTGTGTAGCCTGATCATACTTTTAATAGTTTAAAATTAAATCAATTAGATTAAATTAAATAAAAAAATTAAAGAAAAAATAATTTAAAGTAATAAAAAATATAGAAAATAAATGATATATTTCATTCCTTATTTCTTTTTTCAATGTTTGTGACACTTAAATGTTTCAGGTCATCAAACTAATTAAAATATTAGTCAAACACAACACAAATAAACACAAAATGTGTTTTTTAAGTGAAGGATTTTATTATTAAGAAGAAAAAATATCAGAGTCTACATGACTCTGTGTGAGAAAGTATTTGCCCTCTAAACCTAATAACCAGTTGGGCCCTTAGCAGCAACAACTGTAATCAAGTGTTTGTGAAAACTTGCAATGAATCTTTTACAGCTGTGGAGGAATTTTGGCTCAAACTCATCTTTGTAGAATTGTTGTAGTTCAGCCACATTGGAGCGTTTCAAGCCTGAACCACCTTTTAAAGATCACACAGCATCTCAACAGGATTCAGGTCAGGACATTGACTAGGCCACTCCAAAGTCTTCATTTTGTTTCTCTTCAGCCAATCAGAGGAGGACTTGCTGGTGTGTTTTGGATCATTGTTCTGATGCAGAACCCAAGTTCGTTTCAGCTTGAGGTCATGAACAGATGCTGGACATTCTCCTTCAAGAGTTTTAGGTCGACAGCAGAATTCATGGTTCCATTTATCACAGAAAGTCTTCCAGGTCATAAAGCAGCAAAACAGCCCCAGACCATCACACTACCACCACCATGTTTTACTGTCGGTATATTGCTTTTCTGAAATGTGGTGCTACTTTTATGCTAGATGTAATGGGACACACACCTTCCAATAAGTTACATTTTTTCTCGTCAGGCCACAGAGTATTTTTCTTGGAGATCATCCAGATGTTTTGATACAAGCCTTAATGTTCTTTTTGCTCAGCAGTGGTTTTGGTCTTGGCACTCTGCCATGTAGGCCATTGTTGCCCAGTCATGAACACTGACCTTAACCGAGGCAAGTGAGGCCCGAAGTTTTGTGATCTCTTGGATGAGTCGTTGCTGTGCTCTTGGGATAATTTTGGTCAGCTGATCACTGTTCTATGTTTTCATTTGTGGATAATGGTTCTCACTGTGGTTCTCTGGAGTCTTTAAAAATGGATTTTTCATTTCCAGACTTATAGATCTCAATTACTTTCTTTCTCACTTTCTCGTTTCTGTTTCTTTGGATCTCTGCATGATGTTTACCTTTTGAGGATCTTTTGTTCTACTTCACTTTGCCAGGCAGCTCTTATTTAAGATTTCTTGATTGAGAACAGGTGTGGCAGTAATCGGGCCTGGGTGTGGCAGTAGGAAGGAAACCCACAATTAAATAAATACAGTACAACAATGCAATGAATGTTGTTAATGTTACTTCCATTATTAATAATATAACTAATAATAAAACATCATAATGTCAGCTACTATCCTATAAAACTTTGATCATAATTTGATCATAATATTAAAAGTAATAGCATTCCTGATAAATACAACACTTCTATAATAGAACAGAGATGATCAGGTGTCATGAAAATCAGATCTCTTTACAGTGGTGGTGAATAGATGAGACATTGTTCTACCAGAGTCTGAAGAAGCTTTTGGTCCTAAAACTACATATTCATGGTGGGGTTGGGGCTGGACTTAGTCCAGATACACGTGACGCTTCACTGTGGGTTTGGATTGGTGTTTGTGCTAGAGACGTCTGGTTCCATTCACCACCACTGTAAAGAAATCCCAGTCTGAGCCAGTTCACAGCAAAGCCACTCTGGTTGAATAAATTGTAAAAAATGTGTAGTTTCTCTTCCGCACTGTTGTCTTGCTGAAGTGGGCTCATCTTTGTAAAGCAAAAACAGAAAACGATGATCTCTTAAGAAGTAGCAATAGTTTGTCACATAATATGAAATCCATGGCAACAGGGTGCGTCCCTGTCCCTCAGGACGAGCAGTCATTTTCGCTTGGTGGAGCAATTTGATGTAAAATCCCACCGTAGTGCGGTGGAGCTTTTAATAGCTGACAGCCGGGTCTACTTTAGAGTTTCCCCCTTTATTCCAACAACAAGTTCCCTCTCAACAACGAGAAGAAGAAAGTCAGAGGTAAATCAGCACCACAGCCCTCGGATGTCGGTGAGATTGACTCTGACGCGTCGCAAAACAAGTCCCAGGTGAAATCATCAGGCATGTGGAAGGTGTTCTGGGGCTGCAGATATGTACGTGGTGATGTCATGAAAAAAGATTTTTTTCCTTTTGAATTTTTGGGATCATTTACATCAAACAGAACATGTCATAACATCCTCTAATGAGGCCCGAGACGACAAAATCTACACTTACCTGAGCAGCCTGCTCGCTGTGCTCTCACCTACAAGCCAAATATGTTGAACAACGACCAAGCTCGATCCCTGGGGGTGACTACTTTAGAGTGGTCCTCCATTACCCCCATCACTCACTCTGAGCTCTGCAGGCTGGCATGGGCTTCCATGAGTTGACATAACAGATTTCTCAGCTAGGGTTCTCCTCCAAGCGTGTTGAGCTGTCCCTTGAGGTTTGAGAAGATGTGGATGGAGATTCACATGATGGAAGCACAGGACACCATGGCATAATGGTGGTAGAAGAGGGCTTGTGGCTGGAGGGTCTCAGGTTCAGACCCAGGGTCCAGCAGGAAAATGTGGGAGGGGTAAGTGAGTAAACAGCGCCCTCCCACATCTACTACTGAAGTGCCCTTAGGCAAGACACCAAACCCGCTAGCTGCCCCTGGCTGGTTTGTTTGATGGAGGAGATAATTCAGAGGACAGATTCACTGCTGACTGTTCACAGAAATCTGAAAAATATACTTAATTAATAAAAAATAACTCAGACAGGAATCAAAACCCAAACATATTTTGTGTTTTAAGGATCTGGAAAAAATTCTGCTTTTTTTTTTTTTTTTTTGCATTTAATTAAACAAATATGGTGGAGGTAATCTGTTTCCTCAAAGCAAGAAGGTCCAGAGCAGGTTGGCCAGATGTGTCCTTCTGTGTGGAGTGTGGGTTTGCTCCGGGTTTTCCGGTTTCCTCCCACAGATTAAAGGCATGTAGTTTAGGTTGACTGGCTACTTTACATTAGGTGTAGGTGTGTGTGAATGGTTGTCTGTCTCTGTGTTGGCTTGTGATTGGTCGGCCTCCTGTCCAGGGTGAACCTGTATTGGGCCTATAGTCAGCTGGGATCAGTTCCAGCTTCCCCACCATCCAAAATGGATAAGCAGTTGCAAGGATGAATTAATAAATAAATAAATAACTAAATAAAACTCTGAACTCCTTCTCCAGCTCCCTTAGTGAAGACGATCACCACCTGCATGGTACTAATCAGTCTATGGGATAACAACACGAGTGTTTAACCTGCAGGAGAACTGATTAAACCCAGGAGAACGGTTCTTCTCCTTTCTCTCACTAAATCAAAATCTGATTTGTCTCCGCTGGTTTTCTTGTCTTGGGGACATCATGAAGTGCACAGACTTCAATCATCAGATAATTATCTACTCCTTCATTAGCTGAGCAAGGAGTCCGAGAGAGCGAGAGCGAGCGAAAGAGCAGGGGAGAGCGAGAGAGGATACTGTTGAAAGCCAGTATTTACAACAATATCCTCAAGCAGGGAGCAGCTCTGGCTAATTATCACAGAGCCTAATTCTGGCAGCCGATTAGCAGCACTGGCTGAGGGAGGTGCTACACAGGTAGTGGGTGAGAAGATCAGAGCAGCATTAACATTATATACAACAGGAGCTGCTCTTTGGTATCATACCACACTTCCCAAATGCAACAGTGAGCCTTGGGTGCTCATGACCCAATCACCAATTCACTCGTATTGCACCCCTGGAACAGTTTGTCAAAGTGGTTCAGTTCCTTACGGTCCTGCTTCCAGCACATCAACTTAAAGAACTGATTGTTTGAGGCTGATGAGCCCGATGAAGATGCAGAGGAAGCCGGCAATGATGGCAAGAGACTAGAAGAGACCTGTAAAGATGATAAAAGAGCCAAGGAGGTCAGCGAGGATGGCGAGAGAGCTGGTGAGGATGGCGATAGAGCTGGTGAGGATGGCGAGAGAGCCGAGGAGACCTGCTACAATGGTGAGAGAGCTGTTGAGGATGGCGATAGAGCTGGTGTGGATGGCAAAAGAGCCAAGGAGGCCGGCAAGAAGGCCAATATTGATGGTGAGAGAGCTGGTGAGGATGGCGAGAGAGCCGAGGAGGCCGATGTGGATGGTAAGAGAGCCAAGGAGACTGGCAAGAAGGCCGGAAGGATGTCGAGTGAGCTAGTAAATATATCGAGAGAGCTGGTGAGGATAGTGAGAGAGCCGAGGAGGCCAGCAAAGATGGTGGTGTGGATGCTGAGAGAGCCGAGAAGACTGTCAAGGAGGTCGGTAAGGATGGCGAGAGAGTTGGTGAGGATGGCGAGAGAGTTGGTGAGGATGGTGAGAGAGCTGGTGAGGATGGCGAGAGAGTTGGTGAGGATGGTGAGAGAGCTGGTGAGGATGGCGAGAGAGTTGGTGAGGATAGCGAGAGAGCCGAAGAGGCCGATGTGGATGGTTAGAGAGCCGAAGGAGACTGTAGAGGAGGTCGGTAAGGATGGCAAGAGAGCTGGTGAGGATGGCGAGAGAGTTGGTGAGGATGGCGAGAGAGTTGGTGAGGATGGCAAGAGAGCTGGTGAGGATGGCGAGAGAGCCAAGGAGGCCGATGTGGATGGTGAGAGAGCTGGTGAGGATGGCGAGAGAGTTGGTGAGGATGGTCAGAGAGCTGGTGAGGATGGCGAGAGGGTTGGTGAGGATGGCAAGAGAGCCAAGGAGGCCGACGTGGATGGTGAGAGAGCTGGTGAGGATGGCGAGAGAGCCAAGGAGGCCGACGTGGATGGTGAGAGAGCTGGTGAGGATGGCGAGAGAGCCGAGGAGGCTGATGTGGATGGTGAGAGAGCCGAGAAGACTGGCAAGGAGGCCGGTAAGGATTTCGAGTGAGCTAGTAAGGATAGTGAGAGAGCTGGTGAGGATAGTGAGAGAGCGGAGGAGGCCAGCAAGGATGGTGGTGTGGATGCTGAGAGAGCCGAGGAGACTGGCAAGGAGGTCGGTAAGGATGGCGAGAGAGTTGGTGAGGATGGTGAGAGAGCTGAGGAAGCTGGATGACCGTTCAGCTGTCAATTTCATGCCATGTCCAATCTTTATGTAATGTTTTTACTTAGTCACGGTTCTCCCTTCTTCTTTGCCTACATTGGTCTTTGTTAGTTCACCTGTGCTGATGTTATTTCACGTTCCTGTGTCTATGGTTCTGTCAGCCCCAGTCCTGTTTTTTTTGGTCTTGGTTCCTGTATCTGTTCTTCTGTAATTTCCAGTGAAAATGTTCTGTCTTTCATGCTGCGTCTATGTCCTGGCGCTGCGTTTCTCTTGTCCAGTTTTGTGTTTCTGTTGTCCTGTCATTTGTTCATAGGTTCTTAGTCATGTCTCAGTGTTACCCAATGTCTTTGATCTGGCCATTGTAGGTCGTTCTAGGAGTTCTTCCAACTTAATGCTCCAGGAGTTGCCGTGGAAGAGGGGGGATTATGTCATGCGTTCTCTGTGTGCTTCAAGTCTTGTGTTTACGTCTTAGCTCCACCTTTTTTCAGGCGTACTTCGTCACGTATGTTACACCTGTTCATTAATACTTCTGTGTTGGATCTGGTCTGCATCAATTCCTCTCTCACTGTTATTTGATATATATTGAAGTTCATGTTTTGCTTTGTTTTTTTACACTAATATGCATCATCCCTTGTACCTGTTTCCCACCGACTGTATCCTGACACTGCTGATAGCTGCCCACTGCTCCCTGTATTGATGGATTAAATGCAGAGGTCACATTTCACTGTGGTGCAGGAATCTCCATTGGTTTTTTTCGATTACTCTGAAACTACACAAATATACAATATTATACAGAGGTGGAAATATAGATCATGGACAAGTGACAGAGCACTACATCTTTCTTTCTCTCTCTGTCTGCCCCCCTCCACTCTTACCTGAGGACCTGGTTATTGGGGAAGGTGTTGCTGCAAGATAGAGAGGCTTGTCGTGGGTCTTGATAGCCGCTGGCCGATAAGATCCAGCCGCTGCCCATCAGCCCAGCTCATAGCATCGGCTGTCACGGATGTCTCAAGAAATCTGTCAGAAGCACCAGTCTGTCATATCAGCCATTTCAGACAGCATCTCCACTAACAGGTCCTTGGGAGGATTCCTCGCTCGCTCTGATAGCAGCTGGTTGAAAGAGGGCAATGTCACTCCACATGCCCCAGAGGGTTGTTTTGCAGGTTGCGAACAGTTTGCATGCAGAGGCTGTTGACGTCTGTGGGCAGATATTAATTATTACATCTGCCAGCTCTGTCCAGGATTAGCTTCATCTACCCAGGTCCTCCTAAAATGTGTGTGTCTGGGGGCCTAATGCATGGAGGACTATGATTCCTATACTGTGCGTAGTTCAAAATACAAAAAAACTAACATTTGCAAATGTATTGTTCATTCGTTCCTTCAATTGAGGCATTGTGGACTACGTTCTAATATTATACACCATATACTATGTGCTATCATCTAACTCTATATATTATTACATTATGTATGATATTACACTAAATGTTTATGCACTATTTCTCTGCAGAATCACAGCATTCAGTAAATTATATACTCTTATACTTTTTTATAACATATTACAATAATATGTATTATATATATATATATATATATAAATTGTGTACTACATTGTGTACTACATATTTTATTCTTATATTATATTTTATTCTTATATTATTAGACTGTATTCACATATTATACAATCCATTTAGCATAATTCTAACTTCATTCACAATATTAATATATTATACACTTTATTCTAATGTTTGCACATTATATCCTGATACTATACACAAAATTCATATACTATACACTATATTCTAGCAGTGCACATTATGTTCTAACATTAACTCTATGCAACATATTCTAACACTGTACATTATTTGGTAACATTATACAATTATGATATAACCTTATACACTGTTTTCTAGTATTATACACTATATTCTTACACTATACAATATATTCTAACATTATATACTATATTTATATACTATATTGCAATATCATTTGCAATATCTACTTTTCTAACAGTAAAAATGTTAATCGTATACTTCTGCACACACTTTTTACTGTAATCATACACTGTACACTATATCCTCGACTATTTCCTTACTCTACACACTAGACTTGGCATTGGTGTCTAGAAGTATTGCCTCAAATACAACATTAACGTTTTGCAGTAAATAAAAGTGGGAAGTGAATCATTAAGGCTGGAAGTTCTTTTAACTGAAGGATAAACATATTTAACCCGCATTTGAAATCTGAACTTCTGGAGTAGCAGCTTCCATCCACTCCTTGTGTTTGTTGGCATCACAATACACTCTTTCATCATTATGTCAGTCTTAGCAGTGTTGGGTTTTCTTCAAGTCAAATGCTTGTCCTCCAGTCAGCTCCTCCTGCAAGTTTTCCACTAAAACCCAGAAGAACTTTTCTGTCCCTTATGATGTAACCAGGGCAAACCCGTTTTACCTTTTCACACATCCTCCTGATGCCTGAAAAACCGCAAGGTCATCGTTGACAATTCAGTGGAGCCCAGACGTTTTCTTAAAGAATCAGTGACGATGGATCTGACTAATGCCACTGATGCTGTTTTCAGAGCTGTAGGGGTGAGTACCACTGCTTCAGAACAAGCTTTGAAAAGAAACAATAACCCGCCTCCATCAACGTCTCGGAGACTCTGTGGTGCCATTGTTTTAAACGTTCCTGAGGCACGATTCCTCCTCCTGTGACTTTCACATCAGCCACACAACAAAGCAGCCTTTTGTAAATCACAGAAATAATAGGAGCAACATGGGCAGGTTCTGTCTAATAACGTTCTACAGCTGCTGGTGTAGCACTCAGAAATGTAGAGGCCATGTCCATGTCTGAGAATAAACAGCACCAAATAAGACACATGAAACAATCCAGTGGACAAACAAGATGAACAAAACCAAATGACCTTCTAAGCCGCTTTGCAGGAAACAGCCAGAGATGGCCTTCCACAAGGAGATACAGTTTTGGAGCATTTCCATAAACAACAACAACAACACAACTGGGAAAATAAAGAACCACTTATGAAACACAAGTGAAAAAGTGAAGAACCTTCAAATTAAGGTTTCTATGGCAATTTAGGAGGTCATTCTATTGTGTTATACAAATGTTCTTTAATCCTCACCTTATACATTATATTTTAACATTATAAACTATATTCTAACATTATACACTCTATTCTCGCATTATACACTTTATTCTACCATAAACGATATTCTATTATCATATACTCTACACTTGCATTATACACTATATTCTAACATTATACACTATATTCAAACATTATAAACTATTTTCTAACATTATACACTCTATTTTCGCATTATACACTTTATTCTAACATTATACACTATATTCAAACATTATAAAATATATTCTAACATTGTAAACTTTATTCTAACATTATAAACTATATTCTACCATAAACTATATTCTAACATTATACACTCTATTCTCGCATTATACACTTTATTCTACCATAAACTATATTCTATTACCATACACTCTACAATCGCATTAAACACTATATTCTAACATTGCAAACTATATTCTAACATTATAAACTATATTCTAACATTATAAACTATATTCAAACATTATAAAGTATATTATAACATTGTAAACTTTATTCTAACATTATAAACTATATTCTACCATAAACTATATTCTAACATTATACACTCTATTCTCGCATTATACACTTTATTCTACCATAAACTATATTCTATTATCATATACTCTACACTCGCATTAAACACTATATTCTAACATTATAAACTATATTCTAACATTATAAACTATATTCTACCATGAACTATATTCTAATATTATACACTTTATTCTCGCATTATACACTTTATTCTACCATAAACTATATTCTATTATCATACACTCTACACTCGCATTAAACACTATATTCTAACATTATAGACTATCTTCTAACATTATAAACTATATTCTAACATTATAAACTATATTTTACCATAAACTATATTCTAACATTATAAACTATGTTCTACCATAAACTATATTCTAACATCAGTAATTTTATTTTCCATAGAAGAACTGCTTGAAAAAAACAAGAGAGAAATTGAGTAACCTTTTAAATTTTGCAAGGAACCTTGGAGGTCTCTATAACAATGTAGAAGTTTTACATAGTACAATGTTCTTTTTTTAGGTTTTTCACTCTCACAAAGTTTCTTCATTGTTCTTCTGTTGAATCACTTTTTACATTTTAATATATATATATATATTGGAATATCAGCCCAAACGTTTCCAGGTGGTGCTTCTAAAGAGTGAGCTCAGTGACCCTCGTTGCTATGGAACATCTCCATAGAAAGGCACCAAATGATTGGACTCTAAAGCAATCAGACATGAACCTCAGGTCACCCAAGCAAAGGTTCTGTAGAATGATGAAGCACTTTTATGATATTAGGCTATTAGGCTTGTGGTCTTAATGTAAATTCTAATTATATACACCCTATTCTAACATTATAAAATATATTCTACCAGAAACTACATTCTAACATTATACACTATATTCTATCATTATAAACTATGTATATTCTACCAGAAACTACATTCTAACATATATACTCTATTCTCACATTATACACTATATCCTAACATTATAAACTAAATTCTAATATTATACACGTTATTCTTGCATTATACACTATATCCTAACATTATAAACTAAATTCTAATATTATACACTCTATTCTTGCATTATACACTATATCCTAACATTACAAACTATATTCTACCAGAAACTACATTCTAACATTGTACACTATATTCTAACATTATAAACTATATTCTACCATAATCTATATTCTAACATTATATACTCTAGTCTCACATCATAAAATGTATTCTAACATTATACACTCTATTCTTGCATTATACACTATATTATAACATTATAAACTATATTCTAATGTTATACATTATATTCAAAAATTATACACTATATTCTACCAGAAAATTCATTCTAACATTTTACACTTTATTCTACCATAAACTATAGTCTTACGTTATGAACTATATTCTACTATAAACTCTATTCTCACATTATAAACTATTAGGAATGTGGTCTTAATGTTGTGGCAGGTGAGATTAAACAGAAAACAAAATTTGCTGAAAAGATCCTCACACTCTGTAATCTAAAGTGGCAATGTTTCACTTGAACAGAAGAAGTCCAGAGAACACACGGGCTTTTCTCTCGCTGCTCTCTTTGCCCCGTGGGACACATTTTGGCTTATGTATGGATAAGTTTTCACTCAGCGTGAATTGCCTTTGCCCTGCAGGCCCCATTTAATCACAGCCTCCACATTCATCGGGCATCAATGTAGCCATTGTTGTTTTCTTCTCGCGTCTCCTTGTCGTGTTTTGTCTGCTGTGTTTCTGAGCAGGCTTTGTTGCCATTCATCACAGAAGCTCCTGCAAGACAACAAAAGGTTTCCTCCCTTTCAACTACTTCATCATAAACCCGTCTCACTTTACGCCTTAATCGCACCTTAATTACTAAGAGCCAAAGACTCTTACTGCAAATCGCTGGCTTCTTCTTCTTCGAGTTAACGTCAGTTATAGGCTCTGAGTGTGTGAAGACTAATTTACACTTCTACAAAAAAACAACATTTGCAAAGTGAAGGAAAACCTCACTTGTCTCCAACATGGTCAGTAATTCTCCAAACCTCGATCCTGTTCAGCTTTTGTAGTTATTTAACAAGGTGTTTGTTCATATCCAGGTCAGCAGACACAGACAAGTAGGATGAAGAAAAGCACCAACCCTACACTGACGTACAATGGACACCCAAAAGGGTCATGGGCGCTCACTGATGTATGTGGGGAGTGAGGTCTGATCTCAGAGAGGATCCTGTTGTACAGAATGTTAATGCTGATCTGATA
>JBBIGC010173180.1:0-15307 GCA_037576955.1 Lepidarchus adonis
TAATAAAGTGGCCAGTGAGTGGAAGCACAAGGTGGTGTTTCTAATAAAGTGGCCAGTGAGTGGAAGCACAAGGTGGTTTTTTTTAATGAAGTGAACATTGAGTGATAGCAGAAGGTTGGGGTTTCTAATAAAGTGGCCAGTGAATATAAATCATCGTAATAACCCTGAACTCACAATGTCGTGTCATGTTGGCATCTCCAGGCGAAGAAATATACTTCCTCTGCGTATAAATCCAGCAATAAACACTGTTCTCAATTACCTCAACCCATTCGTTTAGCTGAAATGACGTTAGCAGCTGATCTGGAAGCAGTCAGGTATGTTAGGCTTGGACTGAACATGCAGTCCGGTGGATAATTGATAGGGCTTTCTCAGTCTTTCTGCAGGAAAGCTAACTAAGTGGTTTTTCAGACAGAAAAAGCCAGGACTATACTTTCTGTCATTTTTCTTCTTCGCAAATTCAATTCAGCCATTACGGTGTGTATACAAGATGTCACCTGTAAGTAATTGGTCTTGTCACAAGTTCATATTGAGCATCATTAAAAAGAAAATAGAAAATGTGCTATAAGTCAGGGGTGTCAAACTCAAATACACAGTGGGCCAAAATTTAAACCTTGGACAAACATTGATATTTATTTTTTAAATCTTTACGCAGCTATAACAATAAACCTTTTTATATAAACTAACAAGTTTTGCTTAAATATTAAATATGGAACAAGCAAAGCTTAATACTATACAATATATAACTTAATATTGCACACATGCAAAATCAAATTTCGAATAAAAAATACGTATTAATGACATTAATTTCTTAAATAAAATGTATATTAAAATTCTATGCCTCTTTTTTATTTGCAGCTTTCTGATTTATATTTTAACAGTAACATTCCACAGGCTAACAATACATTTAAAATAAAATAGCAAACATGAATCAATAAATTAATAATAATATCCTTCAATGCCACCATTCAAGCCCATGTCTTGGAGCAGCAAGAAAACGTGCAGAAAAGGTTAATTATAGTTCAGTTTTCAACACACTGATCTACTCTGTGTCCGAGTCAGATACCTGCCGTCTCTTCTCGGACGCTAGTTTATCAATGCTTCAGATATTCTGCCTCCCACCTGTTCAGAAAGCTCCTGTTTTTTATTTCGCCATTTTTCTTGGACAGTAACACAGCGCCGTTATTAGCATAAAGTTGCTATGACAACTGTCAACAGAGAAGAGGGGTTTATGGGTCCTGTCCCGCCAAACGTACTGCAATTCGCAGTAGTATTAGTGATACATGTGCTGTAAAATACCGACGGGCCAACTCTAGTAGTCATGTGATATTGTCTCGCAGGCCAAATAAAATTACACTGCGGGCCAAATTTGGGAGTTTGACACCTATGTTATAAGGGATGGGAAGTAAAGCATTTTACTGTAGCGTTGATATTGTAATAAGCACAAAAATGTGATCAGAAGAACAGCCCTCAGTACAGAAGAGAGAGACCATCTGCGAGGGCAGTGGTATTTAAAAACCCTGGTTCTACAGACATGTGGAAAGCAGTAATCCACCATAGTTACCATTCTCCTCAAGTGGGCGAGTGCATGTGCAGCATACAGCAAGACAACAGCACAAGCCTGAATGCTCACCCCAACAACGAGGGCTTCGTAACACTGAGCTGAGCACTTTACTACCCACTCGTCCCTTTAGATTTAAGGTTCAGATCAATACGAAGTTACTCAGAGTGATTACCTTTACCCTGTGAAGGGACAGTTCAGTCCTAATGGAAGTGACAAAGCCCAGGTGACTCACAGGGCATCAGGGGTCAGTCACTGACTGGTTTGCTGATGAAACTCTTGTAATTTATATGCTTTGGTTTTCAAAATCACCATGTTTCAACCCAGTTGGTCGCCCTCTGCCATCATCTTTAAAACACAGACTGCGGGAAGAACAGTGTTCCGTCTTCAGGTAGAGCTCCAGCAGAAAGGGAACGCTCTGGGGATTCTAGGCTTTCAAACAAGGCCCAACAATTTCTAAAAATGAAAAAACAGTGTGTACGTTGTTTTTAGCAACATTTTACATTTTACCCTTACGTCATAATTTTCATCTGATAATCCAATGAGATTTATTTTCTCTGGGGTACCTGGGTAGATGTAGTCAAGCTGGCTCTGCCATTGGCCAGCAGCTGGACTGAATTGCTACCTTGTCAGAATAACCAGCATACTTACAACCAATCACGTTGTAATCTACAGTGGGTGAATTATTACAGTTATTATAATTACAGTGAATTATATTCATATCTCTATTTAAGCCCCAGATAAAACCTGGAGTGTTTTTAAGTCTTAACATGTCTGTTTTTAATTAATAACTGCAAAAAATGGCACTGTTTTAGCTTAATGCTAATATACTGCTAAAATCCCATAGGGGTGCTAGCAGAGATTAGCTTTATTGCCCAGGTGTGATTTTCCTGACCCGAAAAGAAAGCTGAGCAATAAATAACTAAGGAGTATAGAAGCTTTTCTGGCAGATCTTCATGGCCTAACATTGAACCGAGTCCATTAATGTTGGTTTTTCATGTAATTTGCTAAAGCACGGTGCAAGTTGCGAGGATTGACAATGCTGTTTGTGGATCCGGTGAACACGGGATCTCTCTGCTGTAGATAGATTAAACCTACTGCTGCTTGGGCTTTTGTAGACTTTTCTACAGGTGCTGGAGGAAATCCTCAGCTCTGGTAGAGATGTTAAAGCTCATGGAGATGCTGTTGTGGACTCAGGTGCAGTGAGTCCTCGAGTTAGGTCAGGGTTCCTTTTCTCTTTTTTGCCATAAATCAGAACATAATGCTGGCATATATTTCAACGAGTTATTTCACTCGTTTCAGTGATTGAATGGACGCAGTCCTCCAAGCTCATGGAAGTTATACATGTTATTAATTCTTTCTTCCAAGGCACCATGACTTTATGTTCTGATGTTATTGTAGCATGTTTGTGTATTCTAAATAAAGTATCATTTCTGAATTTGACAAGACTTTTGTCCAGGCATAATTTGACCTTTCTGTCCTATTTAAAAGATACAAGTCAATGAATGATGCAAAACATTTTTTGATACAATTAGCATAATCTAGAAAGCTTTGCCTTTCTTATAAGCCATTATTATTTGTTGTTCCTACAACAAGACTTTTGTCAGGCACTGTTAGTTATATTAGTTTGGAAAGAATAACCACATTAATATTTTTTCATTTATAAAATATGATGTTTGTATATGGTCCCATTTTATGGAGAAAAAGCAAAACACAAATTATGGTCAACAGTATCTTGCAGTACATTAAAATGCAACAGGGGCATTACTCTACGTATATACTGGGCATTGCTCTAGTGGTGAATGGTTGTTTTTTTACTAAACGTACCCAAATCTGTACTTACTGTATGACTGTATAACCCAGCTTTTTGAAGAATCAATCTGACTAATGACTTCATTTGGACTTATAACATGTCTATTGACGTATGTGCTGCCAACACGGGATGGAATAATGGGGCCCAAGTGCAAGGGGGAACGTAAACAGAGGTACTCGAATAAGTCCTGGTCCTGGCTGCGAGCTTGCCCTCGTGTATCTATTCAAGTGTGTTGCCCTCTGCAGAAGAAAAGTGGAAAACAAAACAGTGACTGAGTGACTCACTCACTGAGGGCACTAATGTGGCGCTGCTCTGGGCACCCGGCAATGGGAGTGGTCCCTGGGTTACCAGCTCCCATCTGAGAACAGTCAACAAGCAGGAGCGTTGAAACTGTGCAGCAATTTCACTGATTTATACCCTGAAAAGTGCATGATTAAAAGGTCGGAATGGCTGCGTTTACACAGCCTGGTGAAAATTGCCACCTTTTATTTCATTCTCCCCTATGAAAAGAAGAGTGATTTGCCTGGTGTTGCTCTTGCAGATGCAGAGAAGCTGAAAGGGAAATTCAAATTAGTCGTTTAAGCTGAAATACTTCCGGCAATGCTAATGTTGCTAACGACGAATGAAAGCTAATTGCAGCTGATTAGGATTGTTTAAATGGTTTTTGGCTAACGGGGGTCTACTAGCTTCCATTCATACCTTTAGTCTGTGGTTCTTAAATTTGAGGAAGGGATGGTGGATGGTGTTGAAGGCATAGGGTCACTCCAGCCTAGTCGCTAATTTTGTTAGACATTGCATTATGTAACAGTGGTACCTGCTTTCAGATTCATACCAGCCAGCCAATCACAGTTCATGGCCGTCCAGTGATTAATGAGTTGATGATGTGTGATGTCATAGATCTGTATGAGAAGGTCAGTTGTGGAGAAACCCAAATGGACCATGTTCTGGTGGGTTGGGTGGGGATAGGGAGCAGAGGTTGTGAAGTTGACCACAGTGGCGGATTATCCAAAAATATGGACAGGCCAGAGAACTGTTGCTTTACATAAGAGAACCCCAGAAAGATTCACAAATGTTTGCTCATGCAAATAAACATGCGCATAAATTATTTCCATTTTACCTATAGCGGTCTGAATATATTTAGCTAGAGTGACTTTATGAATTATTCATAAGAAATTGCACCAGAAATAAATACACCCTGTCCTTTAAATGGAAATGTTTTTATTGTTTAAGAAAATACATTCTTTTAAAATGCGCTTAATACAAAATGTATGTTTTATAAGAAAATAACTAGGATTCGTATATAGAGCGTGAAATTTCAGGTGTGACCCGCTGAGGGTGAAAAACTGCTTTTTTTTGACGTGTGCAAAAGTTTCGACGCAATGCCTCTCGTTTGGTACAAATAACACATTGTCTACTTCTACACATTACAATACACAATTACTGATTATTGGAATGTAACACAAATGGAAAAGGTGATATAAAATGTGGCCTGTGTGAAACTTAATTAGTCTATTTCTTCATGCGTTATAATCAGGCCTGTATTTATTTATTTTTTTTCCCCCGTTCAGTATTGAATAGTATTTTTGTCAAAGGACTGAGGAAATGAAGTTCACTACGACCACAATTTGAGGGAGTGAATTGAGAGCAACGGCTGGAACATGAAGTATATCATTAGGCACAAAGTCAGACCCAGCTCATTCAGTGAACTCCGTTTCCCTATTATACTCTAGTTGTATATATACACATTATACTTTCCTCATTTTCCTGGTTTAGTACAATGAGCAGAAAGAAGTCACACGCATAGCAGCATGCCTGATTAAGTGGACAAAAACATTACAGCTGAAAGATGACACAGTGTCCTTGGGCTCTGAATTAAATTAGGTGGAAAGAGGTGGGAGAGTAATGGGGCCCTAAAAAAATTTTTAATCCTTGAAAGCACTGTCATTAAATCTAATGTGTACAACAGGGGCCAAAAGTCTGACTTCCCTACCAGCAGTTCTTCATATTTCACCTGGCAAAAACTACACAACCAGAAAAATTGGATTTTTCAAAATAACAATGTGTGATTTGTTAATTCTCTATTATTTAACTAATAAAGGTTTAAAGGTAAGATTTCCAATATTTTCACTGGTCAGTTTTAGAATTGTATTGCTACACAACATGTTTTACATCACATTTTCTTTTCATTTCATTGATGCCCCCAAGCTCCCAACACCATTCTGCCTTTTGCTGATAACAGTCTTGATGGTCAGTTTCATTTTTTACACAAATATTTCCAAATGCCACACAGATTTCAGCCCAGCTGAGATGAGCTCAGGTATATTTACATGGCAGCATTATAGTTTCTAATGCAGGGCCTTCTGAGGACTTGAAGGTTCCCAGTCTTGTCCTATAGGAGCTAAGATTTCTCTGGATTCCCTGAATGTTTTCACAATATTATGTACTGTTTATGATAAAAGAGAGGTGATATTGAGAAATGTTCTTTATGACCTGTCTGACAATTCTTTTATGAAGTCTTATTTAAAAACAGGACATTTGGAAATCTTACACTTTTATCATTTCAAGTAAGTTAAGAAACATTCTTGGTCTTATTGCAATTTATAAAGAATTTCAGTAATGGGGTTTGTAATTTGTAATTTTAGTTGGGCACTATGGCCCTCCCTCTTCCCTCAATCACTCAATGTAATTAGGGACATATCTGAGCATCAATTAGCTGGAGTCACATAATTTTGTGTTCTCCTCTAAGTGATGTCCAATTGCTTTGCTATGGTTACACAGCACATGCCAGTCTTCACCCTTACCCAGCCTAGTTGGCAGATGGTAATAGAGTCATGTTCCTTTTGGGAGAAAACATTCTGTGAAGCTGAATGAGAGGAAATGGGAAATTGTGGGACAGTGTGTCTTGAAACAGCTTGAAACACCCTTTATCCTGAAGAAAGGGACACAGCCTCCTTTTTCTCCTATAGTCTGTGTGAATCAGAGACATATGAACTTATCATCTCACTGTTCTGTGCTCTAAGATCAGAATGCTCCAGTACAGCTGTAGCTTTGTAAATCAGCTTTTCAGTGCAGCTCCAATCTAAGGGTCACTACTGTAACGAGTAGGGCTGAGCTCAAATAATTCAAATAATCGATACATCAAAATTTTGTGACCTGTTTGTAGACAATGTAAGCATCAATTCAGACAATGCTGCATTGAAATTGGAGACATTGTTTAGGGTTTTTTTGGTAAGCTGTCAGGTGGTGTAACATTAGTTTTGAAAAGGAAACATCCTCAGAACTTTTATGTGAAATAAGGTGTGTGTCACCCAGAGGGCATGTATACAGTACATCATGCAAATAACAAGGCTAAGGACGTGACTAACAATGTGGCTAACAGCATGGCTAACAAAACGGCTAACATAAGGGCTAACAATGTGGCTAACAGCATGGCTAACAAAACGGCTAACATAAGGGCTAACAATGTGGCTAACAGCATGGCTAACAAAACGGCTAACATCATGGCTAACAATGCAGCTAATAACATGGCTAACAATGCAGCTAATAACATGGCTAACAACGAACAAAGAACTGTACAGCGCTTCACAGGTGAACAGTGGATTCAGAACTTACGTATGTTTGTAACTCAGTACTTTTATTTATCTCTGTCACCGTTTGCAACCAGAACGGGAGAAAATGTCTCATATCTGTTTGGTGTAGGAATGTTGACTGTGTAACTAATATTAAACCTACTAAATAAATCCTCAATGAATCTTAGATTTGTGAACACATACATGGCTCTTCTATCCAAATTTGAAGGAAAATTCATTTTGAAACTCTGACAAGTATAAATGTACATCGGCAAATGTATACTATTACAGTATTCAATATAAATAACGATAAAATAATAAAGGACAGCTCTTTAGAACTGCGGTCCCGAACCTTTTTTGTGCCACGGACCGGTTTAATGTCAGACAATATTTTTGTAATTATGTAACTTTATTAGCAGCGTCTTTTTGAAATTCGCTAACAACGATCAGAGTAACGTCCTCCTCTGCCCCTCACGCGCTCTGGACGCTATGGTAAGGCGTAAACGTTCCTTTCATTATATGTTTTCAGTGCTGTTGTGGGGATCTCAGGGTTTTTCTGCCATGACTTTCATCCAGAATACCAGCAAAGTTGAGTCTCTAACACACTTAGATTCTATGGATTGAGATCTTTATTTAAAATTTTTATTTTTTGTACAGCTCGGTACCGGCCCGCGGCCCGAAATGCTCCATGGTGGTTGGGGACCCCTGCTTTAGAATGCTTATGTTGTTTTGAGGCTTCATTCAAAATATATTGTGATACATATGTTACATATGAGGTTGTTGCCAATACCTAGCCTTAGTAAAAAGTAGTGTCAAGTTTGCAGCCTAGTCTACCTTTTTGATGAAGAGCTTCCAGGCTTGTAGACCAGTCAGACACTCCAGTCGTGGTTGGTGGTCAAACTGCACTACTAGTGGGGGTTAATCGATCTATATCGATAAATCTATCCAAGCCCAAGAGGTACCCTTGACCAAGTTACTGTCTACACTGCTCCCTGGGTGATGTTGATAGCTGCCCACTGTCCCACTGATGGGTTAAAAGCAAAGGTCACATTTCACTGTGATGCTCTTTGTGTGTTGAAGTTCACATTGACAATGAACTTTCACTAACCTCTTTTTAGCACAAGTAAGTGTGCGGATAGTCGCAAGGGGGGTGGCCCTTTGCTCTGAGACTGCACCAGTGCCCTTTTGCTCTGCATCTATTAAAAAATTGCATTTCAAGTTGGGTTCCCTTCCATTTTCTTCCAAGAAAATGGTCCATTTAGCTGAACCTAAGAACAATTTCAGCGTTAGTAACCGTTTCTGCTTTGTTTTCAGGTACATGGCCATCATCCATCCACTGAAGCAGAGGCTGTCGTCCACTCAAACCAAGGTGATCATCGGAGTGATCTGGGTGCTGGCCCTGCTGCTGGCCTTCCCGCAGTACTACTACTCTGACATTGACCAGCTGCCTGGCCGCATTGTCTGCTACATCGACTGGCCCGATTACACCATGATGGACTTCAAAACCATGTAAGAGCAATTCTGTCATTCACCTGAGCAGAGGTGGGCACCTTGTGGGGTGGACATCTTCCCTTTGAAGCGTGGGCAAGCTGGCAAACATATAACATCTCAATAGTGCACAAAAAAACTATATTTCATTATGATATTCAGTCATATTATTGTGCCTTTAATATGTAAAGGAGCTATACTCTGATTGGCTGCCTTGTATTATGCTTTATTCAGAAAGTAGTCCAAGCTGAAACCCTGCCTGCCACTTTAGCATCAAGCCTAAACTGCTGTAAGCTGAAAATAACCATGTGGATATATTTTATATACTTGTGACATCACAAAAGCACTGACTTAAACATGAGCTGTGTT
This sequence comes from Lepidarchus adonis, assembly GCA_037576955.1. Classification (NCBI taxonomy): domain Eukaryota; kingdom Metazoa; phylum Chordata; class Actinopteri; order Characiformes; family Lepidarchidae; genus Lepidarchus; species Lepidarchus adonis. The sequence continues at coordinate 8,798 of JBBIGC010173180.1, forward strand.
TTACTTACTGTGTCAAACCCCCTAACTAATAATATGGGCCCTTTAACTTTTTAGGGCCGAGATGCAGTCGGCAGTTTATATACTTACTCTGCACTGATTGATGTTGTTGTTGTTGTTGTTGTTGTTGTTTACAGGCTATAACTGGTCTAAATCTGTCATGATCCACGTGGTTGTGCACCATCATCTAAACATACATGTATTCTTTAGATTAAAGTGCCCATATCCTGCATTTATGTGCTTAAGGTCTACTTTATTCAGCATTAAATAAACTTTTTTATCACTTTATCCCTTACAATTAGTCAGGTTGTCTTTGTTACCATGTCTTTAAAACTGGATCTATGTGAATTACTCTTTTCTGATTGGCTTCCTTCTTTTGTGTCTCATTTGAATAGCAATAGACAGAAACAATCAATATGACTGCAGTGTAAATGGGTGGAGCTGAAAAGCCAGATAGGCAGAGATATGTAAATATACTGGTTGTGACATCACAAAAACAGTCATTGCAGACTGTTTTTGCAGCTTAGTTTCTTCATGGATGATGTGGTATGGATTTTTTAGTGTTTATGTACTACAATATATTTTTTATGACAAGAAAGCAAAGAAAATGTAGTTTTCAAGGAGATAATGGTTTGATTTCTTAGCTTCCTGAGTTCTTCACATGTGGTGCTAATGTAGATTTCACAGGTAGGAAAGCGTTCTTACTATACTTGATCTGATCGGACATGAAGTCCACTCTGGATGTGTGAAAGAAATCGGACCGGACTGTCGCCCTGTATCCACCCTTCCTCTTCAGGAGTAGTCAGTTACTGAGGCAGTATAGGTGGAAGGCCTTACATGGTTACATGAAGCTTGTTAATGAAACTTTAAAGGGCAAAATACGACTTAATGGTTGGAGAAGAAGCCCTTTGACCCGAGAGTCACTGGTTCAGTCACCAGAACCAGCTGGGAAAATGTGGGACGGGTACGAAAGTAAATAGCGTTTTCCTACTCCCACATGGCTGAATGTCCTTGGACAAGGCACTTAACTCCCTGGCTCTGATCCATGGTCGCAGGTCTCATTTATTCATTCATTTTCCAAACCACTTAACCATGTCAGGCCACGGGGAAGCTGGAGCCGATTCCAACTGACTCTGGGCGCAGGGACACAGAGACAGACCACCATTCACACCTATGTGTGAATATGTAGAGTAGCCAGTCATCCTAAACCACAAGCCTTTGGACAATGGAAGGAAACTGGAGAACCTGGAGGAAACCCACACAAACACGAGGAGAACAGAAAGACACCTATGGTATCCAGGACCTTCTTGTTGCAACATGGCAACACCCCTATACTATATTCACACTATATGTCACACATCAGAATTACATATAAAATAAAATAATAAAAAACCTGGGCACAAGTGGTGTCCTTCACCCTCCCAGTGTTGGCAATATTTATTAGTCTCTGGATTTTACACATCCGAAACGGTGAGGAACTTCAACCAGCAACCCTTGGATCACAAACCCACTTCTCTAACCTACAGGTGTGCTCATAAGTTTACATACCCTGAAAGAATTGATGAATTCTTCAGAGAATATGACTGATACACAATAAAACGTTTATTTTACTCATGGTTAGTTTGGCTGAAGCCATTTATTATCAATCAATCGTGTTTAATCTTTTTACATCATAAACACAGCACAAAATACAGAAATGACCCTGATCGAAAGTTTTCATACCCCAGTTCTTAGTACTGTATTGCCCCCTTTAACATCAATGACAGCTTGAAGTCTTTTGTGGTAGTTTTGGATAAAGCTCTTCTCAGATGGTAAAGCTGCCCATGTAATTTATTGCTCTAAGGACATTAATTCAGGTTGTTTTAGCAGAGATTGCATTTGGCTTCTAGACTTTGCTTCAATTCTGGGTTTAATAAATCAAATAACCCAATAACTTGTGGCAGGAACGCCGGACGTCTTTCCAGCTCACCTGCTCTACCAGTCAGACTGCTGAGCACAATAATTAGGGGAATTCCACTTACTTTTCTAAATTCCTCCATAATTAGGTGGATTAGATGTAAACAGACTGGTTTAGAGTGGGTTTGGCCTGAAATGCTTATTCAGACTGGTAGTGAATGGAACCAAACGGATGGATCAGCTAAAACATAGGTGTCAAACTTTGTCCCGCGGCCAAATTTGGCCCACAGTGTAATTTTATTTGGCCCACTGTTGACCATCATCATAGCAACCTTATGCTAATACTGGCGCTGTGCTACTCCCCAAAAATGGCGAAAAGAAAAATAGAAAACAGGAGCTTTCTGAACAGGTGGGAGGTAGAATATCTAAAACATTAATGAATTATATTGATATGTATTTTTTATTTTAAAAAAATTTTAATATAAAAATTTAATAAATAAATTTAAATAATATTTAAATAATATAATAAATTTAATTTACAATTTATTTTTTATTAATTTATTAATTAAGTTATATATTGCATAGTATTGAACTTTGCTTGTTCCATATTCAATATTGAAGCAAAACTTGTTTTGGCTTATAGAAAAAGGTTCATTGTTATAGCTGCGTAAAGATTTTTTTAATAAATATCAATGTTGGCCCGTTTAAGGTTTAAATTTTGGCCGACTGTGTATTTGAGTTTGACACTCCTGCTCTAAAAGCTCCTTTACAGAAATGTCTTCTGTGTAATGGTTATGAAGAGTTTGGAGAAGCTCTCAGGCCCGATGCTCAACCCAGTGTAGGGAGCTGTTTGGTCCCATACAGTGATTTAGTTCACCCATCAAACCCAGTCTGGGTTCAACAGAGGTTGAGGAGTCTAAGGATGACGATGGGGTCGTCCTTGAAGGGGATGACCCAGGGTCAGCAGTTAGGATAGGAAATGAGACTGTAGGTGTAATCAAGAGTACAGTGTGTCCAGCTAGAGTCATCAGGCCATTTGGTCCTTGGGAGCTACACATAATGGTCCCAAGGGTCAGGGTGTGAGAATTTTAGTCTTTGGATCCATCACCATCATCAACACCCCACTCAGAGATATGTGGAGCTTCACTGGGCTGGAGACTCAATGGCCATATTTTTATGCTAATGCTTGACATGGCCGATTATCAGCGGCAGATATTAATCGATTATTGTATCTGTGTTTAATTTTGACCTCGACTGATATTTAGTAATTACAGTGCACTACAGTCTCTTCTCTCTCCGAGAGCATCGTTTTCCGTCCCACCCACAACAGTCTCTGATTGGCTTTGTGTCCCAGAATAGCAGCCAATCAGCACTGAAGCCTTGTTGTCAGTCACACCAAGCTGATAAAGAAGAGAGGACAGTTTGAGCTGAGCGTAGACTGGAGCTGAGGATGGAATGTAAAGCAGTGTTTCCAATGACATAACACATTACAGTCCGACACAAAGAAGCTGAAAACACCATGTAGCTCCTGTGAGCTGTTTCCATGATGAAGAGCCGCTTTTCCAGTTCCGCCGTTGAAAATGTCTGAATATTGAACCTTGTTGCAGTGATAATGTGAGGCCTGTGGAAGAAGAATGCTTTCACAAAAAAAATCCCAAGCAAAATTTTCATGAAGCGTTATATAGTTATATAGGGTTTTCTCACATGGGCAATGCCAGCTGACGACAATGTAAAGTCTGTAAATGTTTTTTTAATATTACTTAAAGTTACATTAAAATAATATGTAAATTTATACACAATAATTTACATTAATTTACCTTTTTGTTTTTTGCATATCGGTTCCAAATATCGGTTATCGGACCCATTAAGTACTGAAAAACCGATGTCGACCTCTACTGGCTGGTTCTGTTCACCGCCGCTGTAAAGAGACAATAGTTCTGTTTCCCTGCGATGATTCTGATTGGGTTTGATTGAAAGGTTGGTAATGGTAAATGGCTTGACCCATTCGGATGGTAGCACACAACGCTTTTGCCATTTCGGTGTGGGACTTAATTTCACGGTTGTTCACTTGCGCGGCTGTTGTTTCCTGGGCTATAAAAACAACAGCGTGGGTGTAAAATGAGTCCTCCAAGGAAGCAGCGGGACGGAAAGTTCACCTTGACGGAACACCTTCACGCCGCTGGAGTCAAGTGCGGCTTTCTCGCACCTCGGGGTGAAAACACCCACGCTCCTACAAACACAGAGAGTCTACCGGCGAGCGCACCAGGAGGAAAGCCAGCGAGGGGCTGCACAGCGTTTGTGAAGAGAGATAAAAAAGAAACGGTGTGAAGTGGATTGCAGTGGAGGTTCTTAAGTCAATGAGATTTACTCCAGCTCAGCATAAGACACGCACAGCGTCTTTCTGCCTTTTTACTCTCCTTCCTTTCCCCCAGCCATTCTTCACCTCTTCTTCCTCCATCTCTTTTTCTTGTGACCTTCATGATACTTCTGGCGTCTCTGGGTCCAACAGTAAGGGAAACTTATTACAGCAATTCTAATTCAGATCAGCACATACAGCAGCAGTGCTGGCGTCTTTCTTTGACTTATGTCAGATATTTAAAGGGTAACTGACCGTGAACTCAACTGCATCGCTGGAAACTGGTTCTCTGGGAAGCGACAGGATACCATTCCTCCCCTCAGGGCAGATGGGAATTCTTTTTGCAAGATGACTCTCATGTCAAAGCTATAGAGCTGGGAATGAAGTTTGAAGCCCATCTGAGCCATCTACTGTCTCCCATGATTGCACCATGGAACGCCTTACCCTGCTGTGCGACATCCTAGTTGGCATATGCCATAGTTATGTGGAACCTTCCTCCAAATACCTAGAATATCCTTGTTGTATCTTGGAATCCCAATTGACTGGTATGTACCACAGCTGTGTGGGGAGGTTCCTCCTAAACTCTAATGGTCTAATGCAGTGGTTCTCAACCCCCGGGGTCGTTTGGTACTGGGCCGCACAGAAAGTATAAATAACTTAAGTTGTTAGGCTTTTATTTTGAAAAATGACTGAAGTTTCTTCATTACTACTGTCTATGACTCACTCCTGATGCATGTTTATGCATTACCATAGCGACCAGAGAGCATTACGGGGGGGAGAAAAGGATTTTACTCTCAAAGTTGCCACATTTCAGGAAGACGCTGCTAATAAAGTTACATAATTACACAGTGGATTCACGTTTATTATTATATTTACTAAATAACAGTTTTGGTGTTGGTTGTATCATTTTATCTTGTTGTTTTTATCCGTGACATCAAAAATGCTGGTCCATGAAAATATTGTCCGACATAAAACCGGTTCATGGCGCAAAAACATTTCAATTTCTGGAACCAGCAGCAGACTGAAGCGCCCCTTGAGCCAAGGCACCTAACCCCCTACTGCTCCCCAGGTACCGTAAATGTGGCTGCCCACTGCTCCAGGTGCATGTGTTCAATGTCTTGGATGGGTAAAATGCAGAGAATATATTTACCCATGCGAGACAATAAAGGCTTATAAATAAATTCAGTTAAAAACATCTTTGCGGGATGGCAGGTTGCTCATCTGGGATTCCGTTTTCAATCCCGGCTGTAGAATTTAGGCCTGAGAGTCTCATTCCCATGTTTTGGCCAAACAGGAGTGATACTGCAAAATCACCCAAGAACATTCTTGAGGTCAAGAGATAGGTGCTGCAGTCCTACTGCTTTGGGACATGTTAGTCAATTAGCCATTTTCTTGGTTTAGTGTAGTGGAGATTGGTGTCGCCTGCCTGAGATTAGCATTCTCCTCTGAAAGTGTTGATGCTCTAACTGCTGGTATCAGAAAAGCATGTGATACAGCTAAGGATTCATGTCAGATCAGCCTTCTTTCTTTCCATATCCTTGTTCTGTTGCTGTGCTGTCATTTAGACTGATACTGCTGGACAACACTGGACAATGTTCTTGCTGTCTGTGCAGCTGAGATTCTCTTCTAACCCAGGGGCCATCAGTTCTGGTTCTGTAAGGCTGCAGTCCAGGCCATTTTGGATAGATCACCACTCCTCTACACTTGGTCATTATCTGGCGTGTTAGAGCAGGAAAATCACCAAACTCCAGTTCATCTCTGGAGGTTATTACCGCACTACCCTCGTCTCTCCAACCCAATCTCTTTCCTCTCAATCTTTCTTCCTCACTACAGTCTTTACCCTCTTTACTTTCTCTGTTTATACATATTGATGTTGTGAGTGTCAATGTGCTTCAAGAAGAACTCATTTTCAAAGATTTTATTTGAGAGAAAGTCAGTTGGCAAAGTAATAATAGCAACAGAGTACAGGTTAAAGGTTTGTGGATGATGGATTCTTCTGATTGGGGATCCCCAAAGAGTAGGTTAGGAAGAAATATGGAATGCAGAGTTTGCATCGAAGGTCTCTGAGCACTCTAAACCAGCTGTTCCCAACCTTTTTCACGCCACAGAACGGACAATATTTTTGCGGACCGGCATTTAAGGTGATTTGAGGATAAAAAAACAAAATAAAATGATTATTTTCTTTGTAATTATGTAACTTTATTAGCAGCGTCTTTCTGAAATGCGCTAACAACGATCAGAGTAACGTCCTCCTCTGCCCC
>JBBIGC010173205.1:0-15306 GCA_037576955.1 Lepidarchus adonis
GTGTGTGTGTGTGTGTGTGTGTGTGTGTGTGTGTGTGTGTGTGTGTGTGTGTGTGTGTGTGTGTGTGTGTTGAAATGGTTGCTCAGAGATCAGCTATTACTCATTTAAATAGTCTGTTTTGAAGAGGAATACATCTTTTAAAACTAAATGTTCTGGAAGCAATGCTTATGAAAAATCATTGGACCTTTGTAGGAATTGTTCTTTAAAATAATTTTTTGTTTTGTTTTTGGAATAAATGTTTCTGACTGTCTCCATCTATTTTCCAAAATCTTAATCAATTTCAGGCCATGGGGAAGCTGGAGCCAAACCCAACTGACTATGGGCCAAGGTAGGGGCACCTCAGACACGAAGGCAAAACACAGACACACACACACACACACACACACCTATGGACAACCTAGAGTAACCCATCCACCACACCTAATATGGACAGCGGGAGGAAAACCGAGCCTTCTGATTGGTTAGTACATTAGTATAGTGATAGTAATAGTACATTACTATAGAAGGCACTATGGAGGCCAGTGTGCCTGAAGTGGATGAGTATTAGTATTAGAGTATATAGATAGTATATAGAGTAATGAGTTGATCAGACAATCTTCCACTCTGCTCCAGCCAAAGCAAATTAACTGCTTTCAGTGTCAAAAATGGACAAACAATTCAAACAGAACTCGCAAGAGAAGATAAAAGCACATCTCCTGCCCATAATGGTGGAGATGAAAACAAAGCCATTTACACTTACATCAGGTCAGGTCTGGGGAACATGACAAAGGGCTGAAGATGTTCACTCAGCTTCCACAACATCTCAGTCCAATCAAACAGCAGGGATGTGCTGGACAATCTAGTCTGATCCATGGAGGCTCAACCTGCTGATATCCTGGTGCCGGATATTACAGCACATGCTCAGAGCTCCGTGCGTCGGCACATCAGTGCAGCTCCGGCAGCTCCAGAGACACATACAGACATTATTCAGGTGGTTGTAATGTCGTGGGTGATTGATGTAAACTGCTTTGTGCGTCGTTCCTGATTAAAAGCATTAGAATGTAATGAGCCTGAATTCAATATTCTTGGATGAATGAACATTCACATTGCTGTCAGGTACAGTAACACAGCTTTAATAGAGAAATTAAGAACATTATGAGGTAATTTCTAATTAAAGCCTTTAATAAGTGTAATTAAAACCATTCAGGAGTTTCCAATTTTCTAAAAATAGAACAACAAGAGAAAGAACAAAAGGTTTTGATAATAATTTTAATTAGTTTTAACTACAGCAACACATATCCACCAGTTCTGAGCATGTGTGTGTGTGTGTGTGTGTGTGTGTTCCATACCCCTCCTCCACCCAACATTCAAATGCAGCAGCTCAGCACAATCAGAAGCAGCTTCGCCTCCACCTCAGCACGAATCACAGCCTTTATCAGCGTCTAATCACTGTCATTGTGCTTCACCAGCAGAAGCTCCGCCAGCAGAAGCTCCGCCAGCAGAAGCTCCGCCAGCAGAAGCTCCGCCAGCAGAAGCTCCGCCAGCAGAAGCTCCACCAGCAGAAGCTCCGCCAGCAGAAGCTCCACCAGCAGAAGCTCCGCCAGCAGAAGCTCCGCCAGCAGAAGCTCCACCAGCAGAAGCTCCACCAGCAGAAGCTCCACCAGCAGAAGCTCCACCAGCAGAAGCACATTCACTGCCCTAGTAAATGCAGGATACAGAATAAGAACAGAAAAAAGCAATGAATGTCTTTCCTAAAACGAGTCACTGCTGAAAAATAAAAGAGCTCACTGTCATATTATAGTTTATTTTAGTTAAGCTTCACATTTTGAATCAAACAGTAATTGTTCTTGTGATCTAAGAAAAAGTTAAGACAGAGATAGTTTATCATAGTGTTACATCACCTTTTCTATACAGTCTAACCTCATTAACTCGCCCTTATTGGTCCAGGCTCTACATTTGGCGAGAGGTGAGGTTGGCGAGCTAATAAGGGGTGTTTGTGTGTGTGTGTGTGTGTGTGTGTGTGTGTGTGTGTGTGTCTGCTACTGTCTCATTATGGAATTCTGTTCTTACAACAGAACAAAATCTCTTTTTTAGTCCAGTATTCAGAAGCGCTCTCCTGTGGGCCCTTAAGATGAACAATGAGGCTAAACAGAGAGAGTGTGTAAATACACAGACACAATAAACACACATTACGCCATCGAGCCTGATATCTGTGTGTGATGCACTTTACTGAATATATGTTTTCAAATGTTTCGATAATTATGACAATGCTTACACAGTGATAAGCATCATGAGTTTGAAAAAGAGGAGAATGATGTTAATGATTGATTCTGGATATAAAACACACACTCTGCTCTCAGTGCGGTTACTATGGAGGTGTTTGCTGATCATGTTTGAATACGACTGTTTCTACAGGTGCATTGTAATGTCTACAGCCCATTGGAAGTGGTGAACAATGTGGCTGCACCTGAATCATCTTCCTGGCTAATGATCAGTTATTTGAGCTAAAGTATGAGTTACGTTATGTGCTCGGGCAAGAAGATGCCAAGTGAACCTGTTGTCTAAACCTGCGGCACCGGTCGAGTCTGTTCTTGAAGTTGATGTGTTGGAAGCAGTAGACGTCTGTAGGACCTTAGTGACTCTGAAAAGGAGCAAATTGTTATGGATAGATGAGTGGGTCAGAGCTTCTGGTCGTGTGAGATGCTGTTGCTAAGCAATGGTTCGCACTGATCTGATGAATCAGGGTTTTTTTAACATCATGTGAATGGTTAGATGCATGTGTGTTACCTGGAAAAGAGGAGGCACGAGAGTACACTACAGCAGTGTGATGTTCTGAGAAATGTTCTTCTGGGAAACCTTGGAAAGTGTCTTCATGTCTTTACTACAGATGTACCTACATTGTATTTAATGTTATGGCTGATCTGTGTATTTGTCCTTAGTGCAAAACCTGAACCTGCGCTGAATATTTACCTTTGTAAATATTGTAAACTACGTTTGTAAGTTTGTAGACACGTGCTCATCCAACAATCCTTCAGCTGCAGGAGAATCTGTGCGGTCAGGGACTGTCCAGATAGAATCTCCATATACTCGAACCAAATCTCATTTACACTTTTCATTCAAATTCATCCTCAATATAAATCGATGACGTTTGATTTTACTTTAGTCACAATGCATCTTGGATGTATTCATACTCAATTTTGAAATATAAATGAAATATAAATATGATATTGAGTTGACGTGTTTCTTTTGATTTATTTGAGTAACTTCACAGTATTTGCAGAAAAGGTCATAATTCACACAGGAATTATTAAGTGCTTACCTCTTATGTGCTGATATCTGCAGATCTGTGTGCACACAATAAAAACATTGTAAAACGTTGTAATGCTCATCTTCTCCAGCCCTGAACAGAGCCGCTGTCTCGGGAGGAGGACGCTTTCATACGATGTGCATGTGGAGGTTCTTCATGATTGTGTTCTACTGGCCATGCAGCAATTAGGCAGCCGTTGACCCGAGACTCTATAAGACATTTACAATTGTTGGGCTGCAGAGGAGGAGTTAGGGGTGCAGCAGCTGACGGATGGGTCTCGGCCTCTGGGTAATTTGCCGTCAAGTCTAATTAAAGATCCTCATTTATGGAACATGGGGTATAGCACAGAGAATGATGTAATTATCTCCAACCTTCCTTCTGTGCTTTCTTCAGGTCTTACAGTAGGTGTGTTCATGCTATTTCATTGACCTTAGAAGATATTTTTAGTTTAGAAGAAAAACACATTATATTAGGCCTAATCTAATGGCCATAATGAATTTAATCTTTGGCATTCTGTGCCGATATCACTAAACCAGGTTTTTTTAAACTTAATTTGCCTTCTCATCATCATCAATACTGATTCTGGTATTAATAAAAATACTGCGTACAAAATAAGTCACAAGTAATGAAGCTGATGAAGAACTATGAATGCTTAAAAGCAATGTTTTTGCACATTAAATCAAGAGTCCCTAAAAACTCACGTCATACATAACAGTCAATGTTGCAGCATGACAGTGTCAGACATTTTAAAAATTTTATTTAAACATTTTATTTAAACATTCCACAAGACTTACACATTCAGACTAGTAATCTGCTCTCAGTCTTGGTTTAAAAAACCACAATTAAAACTTAAGCCTAAAGACTATCACAACACCATTAATACACCACTACCAAAGCTTCAGGACCAGAGAGACATTAAAATGTAAATATTTACATATATAGTTTATATATACTGTGGGGCAAAAAAGTAATTGGCAGCCACTGATTCTGCAAGTTGTTCCACTTAAAAAGATGAGAGTGTGTAATGTTCATCATAGATTCACTTCAACTGTGAGAGAAAGTTTAAAAAACCCAGGAAATCATATTGTATGATTTGTAATGAATTTATTTGTATAATGGTGCAGAAAATAAGTTTTTATCTCCTACAAACATACAAGAATTCTGTCTCTCACAGACCTGTTACTTCTTCTTTAAGAAGCTCTTCTATCCTCCACTCGTTACTGTTTGAACTCGTTATCTGTATAAAAGACACCTGTCCACACCTTTAAACAGTCACACTCCAACCTCCACCATGGCCTGTGAAGCATGGGGATGGAAACATTATGCTTTGGGGCTGCTTATCGGACAGGACAGGACGGCTGATCTGTGTTAAGGAAAGGATGAATGGGGCCATGTGTCATGAGATTTTGGGCAAAAACCTCTTTCCATCAGTGAAAGCATTGAAGATGAAACGTGGCTGGATCTTCCAGCAGGACAATGATCCCAAACAACGGAGGAGTGGCTACGTAAAAAGCGTTTCTAGATTCTGCACTGATTTTCTGCACCATTATACAAATAAATTCTTTAAAAATCATACAATGTGATTTCCTGCATTTGTTTGTTCTACATTCTTACTCTCATAGTTGAAATGAACCTATGATGAACATTACAGACTCTCATTGTTTTAAGCGTGACAGCTTGCAGAATCGGCGGCTGCCAAATACTTTTACACTCCACTGTACAATCAGCACCAAGCCACACTTGAGCACCTCACTTTAAGTAGAGCATCCACCATGTTGCTTTTGCCCTCCTGCTGTGAGCCAACATCATAAACGATGAAGATCCGTCACCTGCAACCTTTTAAATTACAATGTCCACATATCTTCCATGTGTTCCTATCGTGGTTCCTTTGTAACTGTGTAACTTCAAAATTCTTCTGTTTTGTAGGTGAACCTGATATAATAGCGTTTGATTATAACCCAGTACTGGCAAAGGTGCCAATGAGGAATTCTTGGGTAAAGTACCATCCAACTACACTGCTCCCTAACAAATGGGTTAAATGTAAAAGTCACATTTCACTGTGTTGCACTTTGTGTGTGATGGTGTGTGTTGACAAGGACAAATAGTAGTTTTCTATTCAATTTCAATTTATAATTTCAGTTTTACAGTGTGAAAACTAAGGATTGATTAGTAACAACTGAAAAGTGAAACCTACTGAGATAAAGGACACCTGACACCTGACATCTGACACCTGACACCTGACACCTGACACCTGACACCTGACACCTGACACCTGACATCTGACATCTGACACCTGACATCTGACACCTGACACCTGACACCTGACATCTGACATCTGACATCTGACATCTGACACCTGACACCTGACATCTGACATCTGACACCTGACATCTGACACCTGACATCTGCGGCAAAGGACAGAAACTGAATGTTAATATGTTCTGGGTTTAATAAATCAGGTGTTTGTATAATGTGCAGGGCAGTATAGTTGTATATACTCTGATGCTATATAGTGATATTAGAGACAAACACACATGTACTGTGATAATTATCTGCCCACGACATTTACACAGTACTACAAGTATAAGGAAACACAATGAAATGATCCAGTGTGAGCTGTGTGCTGCAGATGTGGTTGATTAGGCTGAAGAATTCTGCAGAACTGTGCTCTGTCTCTTTTTACCACTGTATTTACTGGCCTAGTATTACTGTCTCTTCTTTTGGGCTTTTTGGGTTTTGTGGGGTTTTTGTGTTTGCATGCAACCTCAAGTTATTATTCCATTTCTACCTCTAGATCATATTTTGTGGGTTTTTCACTCTACACTCTGCTGTTTGATTATGCGTACACATACAGCACTCCTCTCCTACACTGAAAAGGTTCATAAGACATTTTCAGCTTCTTATTAAAATGATTTTGAGCCTGTATGATCCCCTTTTCCATTTTTATGCAAAATTAAATCCTTGAAATACTAATATGTTCTTTTGTAATTAATTTAGTTCCTGCACACTGATTGTAGCTGCTCTGCTTATTATTACAGTAATAAAGTTATTTCCCTGGGTGACGTCATTCTGCTTTGATTTGTGCACAACATTTCTTCCAGTGGGAGTTTTCTCTGACTAACTGCAGCCAATTAGAACTAAAATATTGCATCACGAGTCTTTAATGTACAAGAATATGTAAATTATGGCATACAGTACAACTGTGAGAAATATTGCGCGCACACACACACACACACTTTAGATCTAAGGACAGTATTTAAGTTAATCATCTGAGCTGGTGTATATTGTAATATGGGCTTTTGCTCTGACTGAGGCAACATTCCTGTTTTGTTCTTTAGCATCCACAGCAAATCATCCTCATCCTCATCCTCATCCTCATCATCCTCATCATCATCATCATCAGCCAAGACAATGAAAGTTTTAGAGCCAATGGGTCAGGAGAACAAACAAATTTTTCACAAATTTAAATGACTGCATATGACACCATGAACACATCTATAATGCACAATGTTTGCAATCCAGCGTCTAATTGTTTGATGATTTATGATTATTGATTTATTTTGATTGTGATTTTGAAATTGTGATTTTTTAAATTATATTTTGACTTAGGGTTGATTTACGTTGTTTTGATTATTGGTTAATGATAATTATTGATAATCAGTTCCAATGTTTTTTAGGTTAATCAGTTAATCAGTTTCTTAATTGATTCAGGGTGAGTTTTTGATCATGGTTTTGTAATGTATTTTGTAGTGTTAACTGCATTTATGCAAATTCCCCTCCATTCTTTTAGAGATTGGAGAAGTTTAAACTTTGACTTGTGGTAATGTGTTATTTATTCACATTATGTTGTTTGGTTTTAGTCATGACATGTTGATTTGGGGATAATCATTGTTTATGTGATTCCATGGGGTTTTCAATAGAATCATAGGGGGGATTGTGGGATTTTGGTTTATTTCTTATACATATTTCCTAAGACTATGATCAGTATACACGTCTGTGATGTTCACTTTCTGTGCTCCTGCCTTTGACCTGCGGGAGGTTCCTGTCTATGTAAACACAGATATGAGTGTGAAAGCTACTCAGGACGACACAGAGACTTTTAGTCAGAGAGACGAGAAAGCAGCTGCAGGAAACACCATTTCTTCCTCTCTCATTCTTTATTTTATTTTTCATATTTTTATAATAAAATCTCACCATTTGACTTTAAAAGAATCTGAGGATTTGCACAGATTGCACATTTTAACACCTTAAACCATTATGGGCCCATGTGTTGGCCCACAGTTCAGTTTTTCACTCTTATAACAGTATTATATACACATACTGACTAACTCAGTGTAGTTCCAGTGTTTAAACTAAGCTCTGTCAGCCACTTGTAGTATTCACTTAAATAGCACAAGATTAATGTTGAATTTTCCCAATATTAACAAGGGAAAATAAAACTGACACAACATAAGCCATTGGGGAGATAAGGAATAATTAAATGACCTTATAAAACTTAATGTCTCAACAGTGATCCATTCCAAGACTTTAACAATGCGACATATCCACACTGGTCATAGTAAAATAGATCAGCATGTGGTATTGGAGCTTTCTGTGTTTAGTGTTTCCTGTGAATATTTAATATTCACTTTGGACAAAAGCATCAGCCAAATGTAATTGTGCATTATTTACACTGAATTCACTGTGACAGTTTTTGAGTGAGTGTACAGGCACATTCAGAATCAAATGTAGATACCTGGGTTCCTCTAACATTCACACACTCTGTTAGTTTTAGATAAATCCAAAGTACGAGCACCTCAGAGTGTTTGGGAGCTGCCCCGTATTAGTGAAAGAATAGAATAGAATAGAATAGAATAGAATAGAATAGAATAGAATAGAATAAACCATTATTATCCCACGAATTAGAAATGTAGGTGTTACAGAGCTCTTATACAGAATATATGAGAAAAACACCAACAAGTACTTTCTGGTCTATATATACAAAAAAAATAAGAATAATCTTATATACATAAACACCAGAAATCATTTACAAGATCTATAGAAATATGTACAAAATATGGATAAGAGATGATAAATAAATGATAAACAGTGTTATAGAGCCTGACATCTCCTTCCTCCACTGTGGGTGTAGCGATCACTACTGAACGAGCTGCTCACGGCTCCTACAGTCTGGTTTAGGTGGTGGGAGGTGTTGTCCATGATGGAGGTCAGTTTGGTCAACATCCTCCTCCCCAGTCTGCTCGATGGGCTTGAGTGAACAGCCCAGGACAGAACTGACCCTCCTGACCAGCTTGTTGAGTTTCCCCATGTCCCTGTCTGTAACTCCACACCTGAAGACCACAGCATAAAGGATGGTGGACGCTACCACAGTGTCACAGAACGTCTTTAATAGAGTCCTGTTAACCCCAAAGCATCTCAGCCGCTTTAGCAGGTGAGACGACTGAGACTCTTTTTATAAAGAGCATCTGTATTCGTTGACCAGTCCAGTGTGTTATTGAGATGAACACTCAGGTATTTATGAACAATGGCCGATCGTTGGGGAAATACGCTAGTCTATCAATATCATTTTTACTCAGTACATTATGTGCTGATGTGATGTTCATTGTGAATGTATTTTAAGATAATAATTTTACGGATTAGAATTAATCCCTTTAGCTCTATTTTAAGTAACGTTAGGCCCTATGTAGGAATGTAAACACTCAACATTGTTAGCTTGGTATATTATTTTGAGAAGAAATATCAACAACACATTATTTATTCTAAAGCCAGTTCCATTTTTTAATAGCTGTAGGATGTGATTTAATATTTTTGTGATTTCAAGTTTTGGGTTATAATAATTCTTAGATTAGGTACGAGAGACATCAACAGCTGCATTTTTGTTAAAAAATAATTTAAAAAGTTAATTTATAAAATATCTACGAACATTAGTTTTAATTCCCTGCACATTGTGGTTTATAAGAATTGAGTGAAGTAGAATAATAAACTGTAGAGATAATCCCAGCAGTGACTGGGTCACTCACCCACATATTTCTCTTCTGCTGGAAACAGATCTGAGCCATTTCTCTCTGATGAAAGTGTGTGAGTGTAATAACTGCAAGGATAAATTATTCACAGCCTCTTGGAAACACAAACCAATAAGAGGAAGAGGAAGAGGAAACATAATGCTTGTAATTAGACATAACTCTCAATGCCTTAACTACCACCTGGGGCCTTCCCACCAAAAAGAAAAATAGAAGTCCATGCATTACCAGGCATAATATGTTATTATATATTACTATCATTACTCTTCCTGTGGGAATGCTGTAGGGCTGCATTGGAGTGGGTCTATAATGTGAGGAAATGTTTGGTAATAGAGTTCAGAGAGAAAACATGAGGGCAGCCATAGCCCAAAGGTTAGAGAAGTGGGTTTGTGACCGAAGGTTCCCAGGTTCGATTCTCGGAACCGGACAGCAGCTGAAGTGCCCTTGAGTAAGGCACCTAACCCCCAACTGCTCACCATGTACGTCGCTCTGGATAAGAGCGTCTGCCAAATGCTGTAAAAAACATATCAAATGTTCAAACTGAATAAATGTACCATTTTAAGAGGAAAAGGAGGAATTAGGAATTGAATGACTTTAACACTTTAACACATCTAAAAAAGTATTTATGACTGTGCAGCTTCTCAAATTGTAAATGTGTGGGAATTGTTATTGTTAATGCTATTGTTACCGTTCCCATATTTGCTTTGCGACCACGGGCGGAAGTGTAGAGAAACTGCTACTTTAGCTTCAGGGTTTCGCTTCTGTTCCCCTTGGTCACTTGGCAAGTAGCGTTAGCATCGCGCTATGAACCGAACTCCCATAAAGCAACACTTTCCACACATTTTCCTGCATCAAACACATAGTCAAACAAACACTACAGTGCTCAACACTGCTGAAACACATTTTCCACTACCGCACGTTATTTCTAACCCTGCCTGTGTCAGACAAATTATGAAGCGATACGCTTCTTCTCTGATAAAAATTATTGTTGAAGACAGTTCAGCAAAAGCTATTAGCAGAGATGCTCAGTTCTGCACACTTTGATTACTGATTCTGTCCCACAAAGAAGCTCTCCAACAATGTGTGTTTTCTCATGTCGATGGTTCGCTAGTAGCGTCATCCAATCGTTATGAAAAAAGCAACGAGGCACAGAGATAAAGTGTCACAAAATAATCCTCCCTCTGTACCGTCAATGTTCTAAAAACCAAACTCAGACTTTAGATTTAAATGTGTCTTAGCCGACCTTTTTGTATCTACATGTTGCAAAGTTAATCAGCTTTCACCCAAGTCTCCTGCAATCAGTCGAGCAGCGCCACCCAGAGGAGAGAAGAAGTAGTGTGCTGTCTGAAGAATTCTCAGATTCTTTCGATATTATGTAATAAAGTGAAAGTGACTTTCTGTCATTGTGAACACAGTCACCACAGTGAAATGTGTCTCTGCATTTAACCATCACACGTGCACACGTGCAGCAGTGAGCAGCTATCAACAACGCCCGGGCAGCAGTGAAGTGGGGACGGTACTTTGCTCAAGGTTCCTCAGTGGTTCCTCAGTGGTTCCTCAGTGGTTCCTCAGTGGTGCCCGGACTGGAACTTGAACCTGCAACTTTCCGATCCCAGGGGCAAAGTCCTAAACACTAGGCACCACTGCCCATGTAATGTAGATGATGCAATTTTACACTGAGCTTGTACCTCAATTTGTAGATGTAGTTTTTGTAGTTTTTGCAGATTGGAGAGATTAAAGAGATTCTGTCACGTTAAGATGTTCTTTTTATAACCAGTCATGTTGTTGACTTTTTGTCAATAAATGTAACTACTTGCAAATGTTCCTCCAGCTGTTTCTTTTCAGTACCACTTACTTTTTCAGCCCTTTGTTGATCTGTCCAGATTGTTACTGTCATCAAATTAAAAATTACCTTATATTTAAAATGGTAGATTTACTCAATTTGCTATATTTTTTATGAACAAAATGTGGGTTTATGACATTTGAAAATCATTGCATTTTTATTTACATCTTACACAGTATCACAGTAAATGACTTTTATCTTCATTATGACTCAACTACGCTTCAGCATCTGTTTATTTAACCTCTTTGTTCTCTTTGAAGTCATCATGGAAAATTAGTTTCCTCACGGTTAGAAGATCCTGGGTTTTATTCTGATCCAGGCAGCTATGCTCCTTTCTGTGTTTGCAGGTTTTCCCTGTTTCTGCATCGCTGTCTAAATATCTGTTGAACTGGGGAGGGAGGGAGGGAGGGAGGGATGGAGGGATGGATGGAAGGGGTAAAACGACTACATTTTGACTGACTTGACTGGTGTGCTATGTTTTATATTATATATTATATTATCATACTATGTTATGATATACAATGTGCCATATACAATATATGTATATGATGTGTGATATGTCATATAATAAGTTAAACCCATAACCCCATAAGTGATATGTTTATTGTGATGTGATGTTTGTGTCGTGTTATATAAAGAATTGTGCTGAACATTGAACTAACAAAGTAAAAAGTCTGTTGTAATTCAGGTTGACTTTAAGTGACAGAATGAAGAATATGTATGAACCACACGCCAAAAATATGGGTGTTCAGCAGATTATAAATCCTAGTGATTAAACATGTGTGTGTGAAATGTTAGAGTGAATATGTCTAAGCTGCTCAGTGTGGAAAATGCAGTTCAACACCAGTGTTTTGTGGCTCATGCTAAATATAACTAGCTGCTGGAATTCACTGATGTATTACTGTGTGTGTGTGTGTGTGTGTGTGTGTGTGTGTGTGTGTGTGTGTGTTTATCGGTGACGAGTTTAAATCAAGTATAATTGAATTTTAAGCTGCAGCTTTAAGATTACACTGTTATCAAAGACTACAAGCCGGAAGCAAATAAAAGAAGATATAAGAGGTGTGACAGAGAGAGAGAGAGAGACAGAGAGAGACAGAGAGAGAGAGAGAGAGAGAGAGAGAGAGAGAGAGAGAGAGAGAGAAAGAGAGAGAGAGAGAGAGAGAGAGAGAGAGAGAGAAAGAGAGAGAGAGAGCTGTGTTAGGAGAGAAAACAGAGATAAGCACAGAACGCAGAGAAGAGGAATAATGCCGCATAAACACACACGCGCACACAGGTGTAATTACAGCCGCATCACACTGAGTTGTGTTACCTGCGTGTGTTCACTCAGTTTGTGCTTCACCTCCGCAGCGCTGCTGTCTGTCTGTCTGTCTGTCTGTCTGATAGATTCATGGCTCTGGTTCTGTGTGGACAATCAGGGAGGTTTCTCCTGTCTCTCTCTACTGCTTTATCATTACCTCGCTCTACCTGAACGTCTGTAACAGAATCACACTACGACTTAAACACATGTTCACATTTCTGTCTCGGGCTTGAACGTTACCTCAACATCCTTCACATACAAGAAACAGAAGCTGCAAAGAAGAAGGGGAAATGATTTCTGATTAGTATTTGCTTAATTAATTCATTAATAGTTTTGAAGTGTTTTATATTAAGAATGACACTGATAATGAAAAACTCAGATTCAGATTCAGTAAATGTGTGATGGCGTCAGCAGATATTTGCTGAAAACTGAAAGGTTCTGTTTACGTTTCTCCTTCTATAAAACAGACAGTAAACGTCTTGGCTGATGGCGTTAGGAGAAGGAAGCGAATCCTGGGTTCATTTATTTCTTGGCAAAACCAGTGAAACAGCCCATTAAATGAAATCACCTCACGATGGGACGTAGTGAAGCTGTGCTTCTCTGGGGCTGTGGTCACTACTGGGTAATGTAATGTGAGCGGTCAGAACCGGCCGTTGTTTAAAGGCCACTGTGTAAATATTTTGATCAGTGTGGGCTCAGAATTACGAGAGGAATCTGGAGAGCGTTTCCATGGTGATCTATTACCTGATACCAACAACGGCTCGATTCTGCTGTTTTCTCAAGTACTAGACTAACTTCAGCTCAACTTTAATTCATTATTTATTATCTGGTCATGAATGAGTGAATGTATCGTGCGCTTTACGTTTAAAGGTTTGTGAACAGCTGCTAATTCCATATATCGTGGGTATTAACAGGAACTGCTTCCTTTGCTGCAGTAACAGCCTCTACACCTGTGGAAAAGTCTTAACAGCTTCGCAGGTTTGTGGTGGAAGTATATACACAGACGTAGATCACAAATAAAACAAGATTTAATTCTATTTAAAGCACATCTAACAAACGCAGATGAACATGAACACACATTCACAGCACAAATAGACAATAACCGACCGTGAACAAACCAGCGGTAACTCCACACAGTGAGGGACACAAGAAAAACACATGACCAGTGACCAGACCGGGACTGTCAGTCACAAGAACATAGATACAGAATTCAAAGATCAGCTCCGGTTCACAGACGTCTCTCCAGCTCATCCTAAACATGTGGGTGGAGCCTTAGAGACACGGTTCCATTATGGACGACCTTCTGCTCTAGAACGTCCCATTCTACCTGCAATGCTTCAGGTGTTTTTCCACATTTCATCACCTGTATCTGCGACAGGTGAACCTTAAAATACCTGAATACATTCATTATTTGGAACAGGTCACTTCTGGACACATGCATGATGTCTGCTGCTAAAAAACAGCTACACTTATTCTGAATCTGGAGTCAAACAGGTCGGATCAATTAGCTGCTGAAAACCAGATTAAATAATAATGAAAAACATTTCAAGAACAGGAAGAGGAACAGGAACAGGAAGAGGAAGAGGAAGAGGAACAGGAACAGGGACAGGAAGAGGAAGATGAAGAGGAAGAGGAACAGGAACAGGGACAGGAACAGGAACAGGAAGAGGAACAGGAACAGGAACAGGAAGAGGAACAGGAAGAGGAAGAGGAACAGGATTGGGCGACTGTGCTTTTATTATGGCAGAACCACAGCATTGCCGTACGCGAGCACTCACTTTCAACGGCCCAGTTTTTTAATCACTTTATTGTTGTTAAAATACACTGTTTTTCATTGGGTTTTGGGCATCGTGTGGTGATTAGGACGATGCTCTAACAGAAGGTCGTAGGTTCTGATTCTGGCCCTCGCACCACTTCTCATAACCGCACTCTTCTCCATGTGCACACGTGTGATTTCACTGTAGTTCACTGTGTTCACAATGACACTTTCACCTTAACACAGCGTGAGACTCATACGCTTGTCTTATTAATTTATTGTATTGTATTTCTTTACCTGTTTCATTTTTTTTAATTGTGTAGTGTTGTTTATAATGTTTATCTTTATGTATATTGGCCAGACATGGATATTTTAAATGTGTTTTATAATTACACTTGAGTTTGTCCTTGACCTTCACCTTTCATGCTCTGAGGTAATCGAATGATAAGTAATCGAATGTCAAGTAACCGAATGTTAAGTAATCGAATGTTAAGTAACCGAATGTTAAGTAACCGAATGTTAAGTAACCGAATGTTAAGTAATCGAATGTTAAGTAACCGAATTAGCATCTAATGTTATGTGACCAACACAGTTCAGCTTTTGAAAATGACATTAGATAATGTTAATGTCCTCGTTAGTCAGGTCAGCCATCGGGCATTGTCTCTCCTCTTCAGTGGGCAGTGTTTTGTTAAAAGTAGCCTATCAGTGCCAAACACTTTTCGTAAGCCTAAGCCAATAAATATAAAGGGCCAACACATAGCTCCGCCCCTGTGCATAAGCAAGTCTTTTAGAGCTAATATGGTACGAGTTTGGGGCAGTTTGGATTATGCGAACAACTGAGTAAATTCTTTCCTTTCCTGTGTAGCTTTTTAGGCCCAGTGCAAATATGAGCCATCAAACATATAAATAATTATACAAATTATATATTTTGGTTTTAAGCTAAAAGAGAAAAAAGAATTGTGTGAACTAGTAATGAGTCTCTCTCTCTCTCGCCCCTGAACACAATGACAAAGCCGAGCTGACGCTGATCATCCATAATCAGGTGAATGCTGCCCTCTCACACACCCACATACACACAGCACATTAACTCGGATGAAAAGGGGG
>JBBIGC010173235.1:0-15305 GCA_037576955.1 Lepidarchus adonis
ATATATATATATGTATATGTATATATGAACTTTTTCACAATATTTTAATTTTTTAGTTGTACCTGTATAATGTAATAAATAAAGTAGCTTTTAGTTACAGTAAACACTTCCCATCACCACCACTATGTACAATTCCTATCTGCAGTATGTAGCATTTCACATCAGCCCACACTACACAACTTTGTTTACATGTTGCTTTCACTCTGCTGTGTTTATGGGTAAAAATCCCCTTTTTAGCAGTGACTGGATCTGATCATTGATTTTTGACCAGTTATTTTTGTTGTATTGTTGAGAGTTTATCACTGATGTCCACCCCTGCAGTAAACCTGAGCCTCCTGGAGCGCATGGGTCAAAGGAGGTGAAAGGGAAAACACACACATACTACCAAGTCCTCATCGACACCAGAGACTGCCCACACATAGTGAGTACACGCGTGTATGCAAAATATATTATACACTGTTGGATCATAAACAGATTAGCTGATGTCAACATACATTCTATTTTTTTTATTTAGTATTTGGTTTCAGCATTTCATCTTTTTTACACTGTGATCTGTGTTCTGACGGCTCTCCTCACATTTATGCTCAGTGGATCAGTTCTAGAAATGGTTGGACATGAGGCTACTCTTATCAGAAAGCCATGTTGCATTTGGGTGACATTGGCCCTATTTTTGATTGGCAGGACCACTGTAATATTTTTTTTCTGTCTAGTAATAAAAACCTCCTGAATAGGAATAAAATAACAGGAAGAAAACAAAGTTTGTCTAGTGGGTTGTCACCACGTCGAATTATAATGTTTTTCTGATTGACTTTCTCGAATTCTCTCTCATAGTAAAGAGAACGGAGATGTTCTATCACTCAACAGTTTAAAGAAAAAAGCATCCATCCTTTTGTTGTTTCAGAAGTACTCAATATGAATATAAATGGCAAGGTGATAAATGCCTGAAAAACCGTTTTATATATGGACGGGACCAAAATTACTCTCAAGTTCAGAATAAAATCAATAGTTTTTAGGGGACAATGGCAAAAAACACTAGCATGGCTGACCTGGATGAAAACATTGCAGCATAGCACCTGTAAAAAAGCTAATTTTGCCAGTCTGAGTAGGGCTACAGATTGTTGATGACATGCTAGCTAATTAGCCTGTTGGGGGAAAGGACCTCTCCTCGCCCCAAAAACATAGATTGCCAGTAAAAATGCATTGACATTTAGTCTAAACATGTGAATGGACTAATGTTTGAGAGAGAGCTGCAAATACCTTCAGTTTTGATTGGCAGTTAGCAGTAGCATGTGCTAGAAGCTAAAGCTAAGTTAGCCAATACAGCTAACATGGACAAGCGTAAGGGACTTTTTAGCTAAAACATTTTTGTTTGTTGACATTTCAAGGACGAAGGCAAGCATCTGTTGGCGTGATCATGTACAACCCAAATATGGCAATGACCAAATAAGTTCTTTGGGAGGTGACTTCATCGGTTTGACGGACAGTCACTAGTCAAAACAATTTGACAAAAACAAAAATTTATGTCTTCTTATAAAAGCCCAGACCAGTTGGGTGAATCTTTGTGAGTTGGTCAGGCAATGACGATAAGTCATGATGGGGAGACCCTTTTCAGAGAAGACTTTTTAAGCTGTACAGCAGGATTGGACACACTGACTCAGTTTCACCTGCTTTTGTAATCTTCTAAAGATTTTATAAGTAAAGATTCTTTTTTTCTTAATATCAAATGCTATGCTCTTCTGACTCATTCAATAAAAGATTAGTTATGCCAAGACTACACGCAACTTAAAGTTCGTCCCGCTGCGAGGCAAAGGGTTTTCATTAACTCTTTATTTCTCTCAGCCTGAGGGGGCAGCCTCACTCATCATGAAGAGAAGAAACTGTAAAGGAATTATGATTATAAAAGATATAGTCCATTAACAAGCCTCATAGCAAAACTCAGCAAAACCTTTTAGAGCACCAAGCTGCTTGATCTTGAAAAACATATTTGTGGTTGTTCAAGTAACCATTTCTTTTTAGTTTTATTAAAATATGCTGTTTTCTAATTGGCAGTCTCAGAGATCACAAACAGAAGCTGTAACATTTCTGGCCAATCATGATGACAGCAGGGCTCTGTACGCCATTCCAGGTAAGCCCATGTGCACTAAACACTTCATCTTTCTTGAGATAGCAGGTCTGCATACTCTTGGTAGAGTTTAACAAGGCCAGGCATGGAAATGTGTATTTTGGCATATAACTGAGCGTAGTGTAATCATGTATATCAGAGTATCATTACCAATAGTACCTGTGCCTATGCTTTGATGGTCTGCCTTGGTGTCCAACCTGACCTCAGTCATTGACCCTGTCTTTTTTAGGTTTGGACTACGTGAGCCATGAGGACATTCTGCCATACAATTCTACAGATCAGGTGCCTATTCAACATGAGCTGTTCGAGAGGTTCCTCATGTTTAACCCATCTAAAGGTATGCAATATCTCCCAGGCTCTTGAGATTCTTTCTACCCAGTTTCTACACGTATGTAACAGCTCATCACTCTCTCTTCGGCATGTGTGTTTGTCCCTCCCCCCAGTTCCGCCATTCGTACCGAGAGATACATTACGAGCCTGGCAGGAGAAAAATCATCCATGGCTGGAGTTGTCTGACGTCCACCGCGAGACTACAGAGAACATCCGAGTGACGGTCATCCCCTTCTACATGGGCATGAGGGTGAGCTTTCTTTAGAGCAGGGGTGTCCAGCTCTGGTCCTGGAGGCCGGTTTCCAGCACGGTTTGGTGATTTCCCTAATCAAGCACACCTGGTTAGACTCACCTGTTCATTGCCAGGTTCAGGGAGCGTGCTTCAGGAAGGGAACTGCCAAACTGTGCAGGACACCGGCCTCCAGGGCCGACTTTGGACCCCCCTGCATTAGAGTTGTGGGAGGTTTGCCAGTATAAAGGGAATACTGATGTAATTTTTGCAGAATTGTGGATATACCAGTCCTGTTTGTGTTGCCATATCACTGTTCTTTAGAAATACCAGCCTGAGAACTCATCCTTCACGTGCAGCACTATGATGAAGCATCTAGATTGTATCAGATGGCATTCACACACATAAAAGAAAAATGGGAAAACTCAAAAAATGTTTGAGATTAAGAACATCCCTACTTTCACATTACACTGAATAAAATGTTTCTGGATTAATAGTAGAAAAGGTACGTTGGAGGGGGAATTCTGTTTCTAATTCGATGTAATTTGTGAAATCCCACAGGAAGCGCAGAATTCACACGTTTACTGGGTAAGTAAAATACTAAAAAGCTAAGATTAACTTAAAATTTTCACTGCGTCTGTATTCATTTTTTTTCACAGATGTAATTGTTTGTTTTGTACCTCAGTGGCGCTACTGCATCCGCCTGGAGAACATGGGGAATGAGGTGGTACAGCTGAGAGAAAGACATTGGAGGATCTTCAGCTTGTCAGGAACCTTGGAGACCGTGAGAGGTCGAGGAGTGGTGGGCAGGGTGAGTAGCTAAGGGCAACGTGCATGTCTGTGCATAAGCAGCAGTTTAAAAGGGGTGTGTCCTAATGTTCTAAAGAATTAGGGTGGACATCTGTTCGGATGTGGTACCTCAGCTGTTAGACGGTGATTGTTGCATATGACGTGTGGTGCACAACACCTTTCTTTTACTGGATTTTACACAGAGACACATATATTGCAGAAGTCTGATATATAGTGTCCGTGTTGATGACGTAGCCCAGCAATGAGCAAAGTTTCGACTTGTTCCTAGCTTTGCGGCTGCAAAGTGCAAAAAGATTATCATCAGAAATTGCCTCTCCATGACCTTTTGGAACAAATACATGACTATACAGACGTTGCCTAAAATCAAGATGGGAAAAAATCATATTTAATAAGCAGGTTATTTATTTATTAATTTAAGGATTAATTAGAAGGATTCGTTTATTATATGAAATTAATTATAATGCAATAGTTCATTGAATGAATAAGGCAAATTCTTTATATGAAACATTCTTGGCATTTAAAGCTAAATAAAATGAGAGAATTTGGTCATTGTAATTTCATTTGTATTATCCGATGGGTTTAACAAGAGCAGCTCTGCAAACCTTAGGCTGTTGTTCATTAACTTACTTAGTTTCATATTAAAATGCAAATGTTTTGCAGTGTTTTGTTGTTACCTTTCCCCCGGTGAACTGTTCCCTAACAGGAAAACGCAGGATCACAGCACAACCGTTCTCTCAGAATTAAAAATTGTGTTAAAAAACAAACAAAACATTTAAAATTGAAGTGAAAACAGTAATATGTTTGTTTCTCTAATGCAATATATTCATAGAAAAGGTCTTCTGGTCCACACACATTTTACTGGGCTGCAAATTATGCAAACATGTCTAAGTCATAAATTCCTATGTATGTCTGACAGGAGCCAGTTTTGTCCAAAGAGCAACCAGCCTTCCAGTACAGCAGCCACGTCTCCCTGCAGGCTCCCAGCGGACACATGTGGTGAGTCACGTGCACATATTCACCCCCTGAGTGCTGACACCTGCCTCTGGTGGTGAGAACACAGGAATGTCGTGTTAATACCGTGTATGTTTATGCTGTGTTGGTTACAAATATGCTACATAACACATCAGCAGAGTTATTTTGCTGCTGCAGTAGATAAATACCTTCTTTTCTTTTGCGCATGTTTCAACTTTTGTAGCTACTTGTCATTGTCCACTCTGAAACAAAGGGACTGACAGTAAGACCCTGTCTGCATTTTTAAAAAATACTCATTTTCTGTTTTTGTTACTAAAAAAAACTATTCCTGTCCACACGAGTGTTTTTGAGAATAGCTCTGTCCACGAAAAAGCAAGAATGATGGCAAACATTGACAAAAGCATGTCGCAGCCTCATCAGCTAAATAATAGTGTACAAGCAATTTATTTGTACAACACAGACAGAGGACTTGACTTTGGTGGGTGGGGTTGATGTGTGGTGGAAGCAGGTCACAGACAGTGTAGACCTTGACGTGCAGAAATTCTCTCGTCATTCTTATGGAGGTACAAGCCGGTTTTCCAAAGTCGTCCCACCAACCACTGTCCCGCCCGGGCCTCGTACCAAACCAGTGACGAAGCTGACAGTGGCCTCTCGGGTGTGAACGCTCACTCTGACGCCTTTGTTCTTCATAATGGAGTTTACGTGTGGACGGAATTCCAAAATGCACAAAAAAATTTGTTTTCAAAAATACTGGCAGTGTGTGGACGTACCAAACTGCATTTACCCGTTTCAAATATCGTGATCCAAATAATTAAAAATCTTTGTTGGATTTTTGCCATATCACTCACTCTTCTCTTCACCTCTGTTCTTTTCAAAGCGACTTCCTTTGTACTTTTTAAGCAGTAATTTTAGCAATATGAGTGGTTGCCTGTTTTTTAATTAGTTTTTTTTATGAGCTTTTCAGTCATGTACTGCGAAAATGCTGGTGATGCGCTGGATACTGATAGGGTGAGAAGCATTTAAAATGTTTGGGATCTTTGGTGTTTAGTGCAGGTGTTAGTCTGCGGCTGAGCTTGTATCGCTGTTTTACAAATATGACTTGAAGTATTTCGGACATCATACATACAAGGACGGTTCTCAAAAAATAAGAATGATGCAACAAAACCTCATAAACAATACACACATTGTTACAGGTGCTGCTGAGTTGTTGTTTTTTTTATTTAGAGTGGAGTAAATAATTATTTGACCCCTTCTGATTTTTTCAGTTTATAGATTTTAAATAATGTGATTTTCTGGATTTTCTTTTTGATATTTTCTGTTGAAATGAGTCTACCAATAAAATGATGACTGTTCATTTTTTTGTCAGGGGGCTTACTTAAAAAATCAGCGAGGGGTCAAATAATTATTTCCTCCACTGTATAGCCGCTGTAGAGATGATGGATTATGCGTGCTTGTGCTGAGTAACATCAGGACCACATTTCTTCAGTGATTGTGAACCAATCTTTTATTTGCCAGCACAAACATGGCTCTCTTTTTTAAGGGCCTAATTTTCCAGTGTTGCACTCTAAATAATAAAGAACAGTTTTGTGTAGAATACTTGTGTTGTTTTTAGGATTTATTCAACATAAATAATGATGAGGATCATATTGTGAGGTTGTTGGCAATACCTAGCACTAATCTATACTTCAAAGTCTGTTAGAAAGAGAGTATACTTTGTCCTGCAGTGTGTCAGGCTTGCTGTATTCTGTTATATCTAGACCACTGGTTCTTCTTTGTCCATTCACATGATCACCTGTCAAGATAGAGGAGTTCCATGATTATATCTTGAAGTATCATATGTTTTTGCTGGTGCATTTTACCTGTACCAAACTGTGAAAACGTCAAATGTCTCCTTGCAAAAATAATATTTTGTACCTTATTGTCCCACCCTCCTGTCAGGCAGTCCAGCCTATCCGGCAACTAGGCTGTAGATTATGTAGTTTTGAGCCTGTCTGTGCTTTTCAGACTTTTGGGGTCACTGAACACATGCTTTTGAGGTCATGAGGCCAACCAAGCGTTTTTTATGCATTAAGTAGTGTATAGGCAGCTGTGTGTAGCGTTCATGAGAACTACATAAAATACATGGTTGAATTTTCAAATATATCAGGTGTATGGCTCTGTTGTTAGTGTATGTGTAGATATGTAGATTATACACACACACACACACACACACACAAAATATATAATATATATATATATATATATATATATATGCAATATTAATTGTACTATTATTACTGAGGATCGTTGATCACTATCATTGTTAGTATACTGCAGAAAATCTGACTCACCAGTCAGTCAAGATCAGAAACTGAAGTGAAGGTGCAGACTTGAAGACCTCTGATATTCTTTAAAGTTTGTTTCTAAGCCCAATATCAGGGTCAGGTGTGTGCGCTACCATTCAGAAGTTTGGAATCCATTGGTACATGAACTTTTTTTGTAATTTTATATAATGTGTGTGTGTGTGTATTTGCTGTGTGTCTTAATACACTAATAAATAATGTTGATGTACCAAGTGGTACCGAACTTAAGAACAGTAGTGTCAGTAAAGGGGCCGGGGGCGCTGGGTCTCTGACGGTGCGTCTCCTTGTCTCTGCCCCCATGCAGGGGTTCCTACAGATTCGAGAGGCCCAATGGCACATTCTTCGACGTTCGCATCCCTCCCTTCTCTCTCGAGAGCAAGAAGGACGATACTCCCAACGGCTTCCTGCCCGGCCCCTTCACCTCACTGGCCTAAGAGCCAAGAGAGCCCTGCCCTGGTCTGCCCCCCACCAACCTACACCAACCCCAGCCTTGGGCAAATGCCATTCAACTGCCAGCCCCTACAGCAACATTTTCCCTCTTTAACTATGATCTAACTTCTCCCTAGTTCTATGTTATGGAGGCCCACCAGACTCACTTTTTTCTGTATGCTTGTGCGCTGGGATCTAGGATGTAGAATCACCAGATGGACTCAGAGGTTCAGGTTAAGAAACACTGCAGTAAAATGTTTCGTCCTGGGCGAGAGCAGGGGTGTTGGCATTGCTGTAGATTTTCATTCCGAACAAATAATAGCTTTTTAATCCTATGTAATTATATGTAAAAGTTTGGGCAAAAGGGGTAGGAGTCGCAGGGTATCTTGCAATGTAATACGATATGAGGCCCACCATAATGATAATATTGTGGTATAGCAATTCTGCAATAATCGATATATCACATGACAATCACATATCGATACTTTACAGAAACACGGGGGGTGGCATTATTAATTTCCGTAATTAACAGCGATGCTATTGTTACTTTTTCCATATTTGCTTTGCGATCGCAAAAATTCTTGAAAGTGCAATACGTTTATTAATAAAACATTGATCTCGTCATTGCCGTATCGATCATCGTATCATGTGAGCAAGGATGAAGATATATCGCCATATTGATATTTTGTCACACCCTTATTGGGCACCCCTGGTCAAATGAAAGATTTAGTTGATTTCTTAAATGAGCACCACCTCTGCATGTCACTCATGACACATTGTTTGCACATTTTTATTCACATTTATTCTATAATTTATTGTAATTGTGGATATAACTGAGGAAGATTTTTATTTATTTATTTATTTATTTTTTTGCAAAAATCATAACATCTGAGCATTTCTTGTAGCTTTTTTGTTTTCTTTTATGCCTTTTGTTGAACAGTTCAGCTTTAGAAATATTTATAGGTTATTTGCACACATCACATTTTCCCTCCAATATAGCTATGTAAATGTTTTTTTTTTCTTTGAAATTCAACAAATCATGTAATTTGACCATTGGTAGCCCAAACTTATATATACTACTGTAAAAAATAGAAGAAAATACCGGTTTAAACATATGGCTCTTGATTAAAATGAAAGCACTTCATAGAGGAAAATGGTGAGCGCAGGGTTCAACTCTCTATTTGTGATGGCGATATTGCAGATGCTAATATTGAGATACAAATCCGTGTAAACTTGTGTAAACACACCATAGATACCTTCGTACCTCAGATACATTCATACAGAGCAAATCGACATATACAGACTTTTGTTCACCTGTGGATGTCTATGTGAATGGTTCTGTGTGTGGTGTGGGTTCTGCTCAATCTGAGCTCATTTGTGCATCGCTTTCTCTTATGTGGCCGATGAAGTTGAATAATGAAGAGCGTAGTCCGTGACTATGGAATTAGACCTTTAACTGAGCTAAAATCACAGTGTAAGTCTGGCTTCCCTACTTCCCTGTGTCTGTCTCTCTCTCTACCATCATCTTTATCTTTTTAGCACATATTCTTTGTGTATCCTACACTTTATTTCTGCACTTAAAACCTGTCTAGGTTTTCTCCACACAGATGTCTACATCAGATGAGCTCTGATCATGTAGAGCGGCAATGAAATAATCATAACTTGTTCTCTATATAAAGTATGTCATGGCCAGTATAACATTGTTAATACCATGAATGTGAATAGCGCCGTGCTGAACCAATCAGGTGGTTGGAATAGAGTGTAGAACAGAGTGTAGAACCATGGCAGAAAGAGCTGCAGTGTGTCATAACACGTCTGAACCATTTATGAACCCGGGAAGATCAATCATACCCATGAATAATATTGATCCATATTTTACTTCAGGAACCATTCAGGAGATGTTGCTTCCAGAGTAAAAGCTAGAAGAACAACCTTGAAAACTCGAGCCTTATTTTGCAAAGTGAGCTTGAATAAAACGCATGCTGGAACCATGTTTTTTTGATTCAACCAAAAAAGTTTTGGCGAGATCAGTAATTTCACTGAGGTTCACCAAATAGTAAGAGTTTCGGTTTGTTTTCCACCCTCAGGTACAATACAAAGCAGAATGTCTCTAATGGAACGACTGTAGTGTGTTTGTGTACTTTCAGTTTCCTTCCATATATCTGAACGTTTCAGTAGACCACTCTTGGAAGTAAATCTGGTTGGATCCTCTCATCATGTGAAAAAAGTTTTTAGTTTTAACCGCTTGTGGGACGGAAGCCAGACTTGGCAAAATTGTTGCATTGTCACCGTCCCAGGTGAATATGGTATTTAATGTTAATGCTGTGAAACTAACCTGTAGGTAAAAAGGCTGTGTGGTGTTTTGTCGTGTACACTGATCATGACTAACAGAAGAATTTATCATATTAACCATGTTCTTCACTCTCCTGTTAATATTATTGGCTTGGAGTCATACAGTCTTGGCCCTGGGGTGAAAAATGTCATTATATGACATGACATATTAATGCCTCAGGAATTGAACTGTATTGTAATGTTCTAAATGCAAGATAACAAGAGCTGAATAAGTAACCGGAGTCTCGTTCTCCAACAGTTGATGTGAAATGATTCTGACATTTCTTCTTGTCTGGAATTTGTTCCTAGGTGAGAACAGAGTCTGTGCTGACATATTTGTGAAAAATAACTGGTTATGAATCCAGTTTAGCCTTTTGTAGGACTCTGCTCAAGAACTGATTTAAGATGAATGAGGCCTAACGTCTGTACAGTGGAATAGTGTCAGCCTTAGATTTTCTTTCTTTTGGGAATTCTGACGTAAACCGCACAGACAGGCGCTCGTTTGTACTTTTTTGGCTCGAAGGTAATAGTATTTAACGTCTAAACTGGAAGATACTGATTTTAGTAAACAACAGTAACTTTTCTAGCATTTTGAAACAAGTTTGCACTTTATTCCATAAATGAAGATTAATTTTACACACACACACACACATATATATATATATAAAATGTTATTATAAATTATTTAAATAATTTTCTTTACATATTTTACTTTTAAATAAAGTCCTTTTGTAGAGACATTTTTAACATTTAAGGGAATATAACACTAACTCTAGACTCTATACAGTAATGTTACATAACTCAGGACTGTAGATAATCCAGAAGATTGTAGATTCATAATAACTTTTCATCTTTCTGTGAGTAAAAAGCGTTAAACTAAGCTAAATATGTGATGTGCTTCTATCTGATGTTTATTAATACTTAAAATTCTACAAACTTCTTTGTTTTCTGTTTGGTGGGCATATCTTGGAACAAACGCCTGAACAAATCATATTGTTAACCATCCTGGTATGCGCAAGCTTCCAGTAAACACTTGAACACTTTGACAGATCGATCAATGTCTGACTTGGGTTATTGCATGCTGGTTTGTTCTTCTTGTCTTGACTAAGTCATGACGTAGGTCTTTCTAATCTCAGGAACACAGCAGTTGCACTTTTCAGAGCCAGGTGCTGCACTTGTTCTCCATGGTCTGTGGAATTTGATGAGAACATGACTTTAGTGACAGCAGAGTGTCTAGGCAATGAGGACAGTCTTGTTTGAGCTTTAAAATTAAACATTGTCTTCTT
This sequence comes from Lepidarchus adonis, assembly GCA_037576955.1. Classification (NCBI taxonomy): domain Eukaryota; kingdom Metazoa; phylum Chordata; class Actinopteri; order Characiformes; family Lepidarchidae; genus Lepidarchus; species Lepidarchus adonis. The sequence goes on from JBBIGC010173235.1 coordinate 10,852, forward strand.
GAGCTTCATGCTGTTAACAAAGTAAAATAGAAATTGTAATCAAGACTAAATTTTTATTTTTCATTTGTTTTTATCTAGCCACAGAAATGGGCAAAATGTCGCCCAAAAATGCAGTGTTTCTGGTATCTAGTTACACAAATAAAAGTGAAACTGAGAATCTGGTTCACTTTTCACCTACAATTGTCTAATTGTAAAAGTCAAGGTAATGTGCAGTTCCGCTTGCCCTACGTAAGTGGCATTATCCACTATGCTATTCAATTATTTGAGAGTAAAATAAGTTCATTCAAGCCTCTGGTTAGCACACACGTGCCAGTATGTGACCGGGATGACACATGGGTGCTAAATTAACACTTGTTTTCAGTGGTATTGGGAACTTTTGATGTTTTGTTTTGATGTCTGTGGTCTCACACAAAAAAGCTGAAGTATATGCACTGTTCATCACATTCTCTTGTCTGCTACAGTCCTTATTCTTGACGTTGATGGATATGTAATGTAACAGACTGTATTTATTCTGCAGAAATTCACATTTTCACTGATTGTTTCATTGTCCCATTCAACTACCATGATTTCATAGAGTAGAATGTATTTCAACCTGGAGCTTCATTCATTTTCGTCTTCGTTAAAAATATTTTGAAAGGATTAAATTGCGAACTCCTTTAATTAATTGGATTGAATCATTTCGTTATACCCACATCACTGATAAATATATATTCTAACATCTGAAACTGACCTGTTTCCAGTATCATGTATTTACAGACAAGGATTTTTTTGCTTGTTTGTCTAGAGACTTTGTAAATTACATTTATGCTTGACTTAGCATTCGGTTTGTTTGTTGGAGTGTTTCAGAACTCTTGGATGTGCTGAATGTCACTGTAATGTATGGATGTGTGTTGATGACCTGGCAGTTTGAAAATAATAAAGTTTTGAAAAGTTTATTTGTTTGATAAATGTGCGGGATACTGTCAACCAGACACACAAAGAGCTTTGCCCCCTTCCAGACTTGAACAGACCTACAGGAGCACAGTATTGACTGCTCAAGGTGGGACGGGGATAAAGGAATGAGTGAGAACATTTGTTAAACACTTACTGCACTGTAACTGAAATGGAAGGTGGAGCATCATTAACAGCACCCAGGGGAAATGTAGTGGGACGGTCCCTTGCTCAGAGAGGTGCCTGGGCCAGGACTTGAACCTGTGATCCCTCCGTTCACAAGGGCAAGGTCCTAACGATGTTTCCAGCTAAAATTTTTGTATAATTTAGTTAAAATCTCAGTGAACTGAACTGACGGTGAACGTTCTAGCTGACGCATCATTTTCTTTAAATACATTTAAATGACTTTATAGAAGTTGGTGGTGATCAAACTAGCTTTGGTTTTCACAGCATTGTTTCAAAATTAAAAAATCACAACACAAAGCTTCGTAGTGTTTGACGATTACAAGAATTGAATTTGAACTAAAACTATGATTAAATATTACATCAATTTTAGCATTGTTTCTTTTTAAACTCACTTCAGGAGCTTGTGCTGCCAATGGTCTGCCTTTTCCACATCCCTTGTGGCTTTGTGGCTGCTGATTGGTTGTTTCCGCCTTCCATAGGGGGACGTTCACCTGCCAGAAGGCCAATGGCGACATGTTTGACGTGGCTATCCCCTCCTTCTCCCTGGACAGCCACAAGCACACGGACAGCCCTTACTCCTTCCTCTTCTAAAGCAGCCTAAACCACCTTACACTTTAATGCTCCCTACTCCCCTAGACCCTTTAAAACACCTTCATTTTCCATCCTAATGCAACTGTGGCCTCCACTTCCTGTGTAGATTTTTGCCTTACACTGCCTTACACCCTTATCCCCTACTTTATCAATCTTTATTTCATTATAGACCATGGAAGATCTCCTTGGTTGATCCACACATACTCTTTACCACTTCTTGTCGTTTGGATTGTTGTTCATTTCCAACACACTTGCCCTAATGCACATAGTTCATGTGCAAGATCATATGTCTTTTACAGTTTAAATGTAGAGTTTTTTCAGTTCAAGTCCTTACTTAAAGCGTTTTTAGTTTATGCAGCCCTCTTGCTTAATAGAACTTTTACATTTAGTGTTCTGGTAAAATTTGCAGTTAGAACTTGCATTTTGAGACCCTACTTCATTAGTAGTACTAGTATCTTTGGTCTAAAGTTTTTTGAGAGTCTAACTAATTTTGCCAGCTGAACTTCTATTTTGGGTTCAGAGCTGAACTTGTAACCTTAAAACTCCATTTTTGTTGAAGAACCTTTAGAACTGGTAGAAAGTGTACATTTCAGGAAGCTTATTTTATTGTTATATTTGTAGGTTTATTTTTATATTACATTAGATTACATAGAACTTTTAAAAATATTTTATTTTTAGAGTTCATTGTCTCCAAGCAGTTGTTTGAATATCATATGCATATGAAGTAATTTGCACAGATTCAGTTGTGAGCTATTCTCGCTTGCAGCACTTTTTTTATTTCCAACAATGTTAAAGTTTGAATCTAATATGCATTCTTTTTATTTTATTATTATTGTCTTAGCATCAAACGTTGGGTTATCACTCCTGCATTTAATACCAGTATCTCCTGAAGAGCTTCTGTATCATATATTCTCAACTACCTCAACTCCTCAGTTATTCCCACTTCTAATGGGAGAAATGTCACTTTGTATTTAGTTCTACCTTTAAAGAAATATGTCTTAAACTGGGCATTACTGCTTGTTTAATATGTTGTGTTTCTTGAGTGAGATTTTGTTATGGAGAATATGTGAAGGCTTTAAACTTTGTGTAGTTTGAGTGCTGATGTATTATGAGTTTACAGTCCGTGCAGTCGTATGGTACCAGTATGGCCAGTTCTACACCAGTTGACCAGTGTTCCTCCAACCTAAAAACCTGAGCTAAACCAGGTACAGTGGGTGCTATGAGTTGCATGTTACATTTATATTGCAATACACTTTGCAAACTTTCTTTTTCAGATAAAACACTATTTGGGGAAAAATGTCTGAGTGTTGAACGCAGTGTCAATGTCAACATTGTTATAATTTTAGTATTTTTAGTTGCAGAATGGCTTTGTTAAAATGGGATCAAATTAATGCAATAAACAGTTGTTTGCAAAGGTTTAAATACAAGTTTGGTTGATTTTAGTGAAAATAAGTACAAATGTGGTCATTCCTTTGCCAATTTTATTGGACACACCTTATATTTACATCATTTGGGTTCGTTTTCATGGTGGATTTGTAGTCTTCACACTAGAAAAGCTAAGAGCTGCTAGTCAATCAAGATTCAACCCAAGCTGAAAATAATCTTCTTCCAGGACCCAATCAGATTGGACAAAAAAAATCCATAACAAAAGACATGTCTTAAGATCTCTTAGAAAAGTTGATGGCTTCACTCATCATTTGAAGACAGTAAATGACGCTGCAGTTTTAATCAGGCAGTAGAAGTTCAATTAGTTTTGCTCTGTTTTGCAAGTTTCAATTAAATGAAAACCAAAAAAGGTCTTAATAAAGGTTCTTGTTTTGTGAGAAAAATTGATGCATACTAATATATTTAAATAAATAAATTTATTTGTGGAACTAATAAAGGAGACTTGATTTCAACTCCTATTTCTGTAGATCACTGAACTTTGGTCAGCAAAAAAGCAATGTAAATTGTACAATAGTCCTTCACTATATTGCAGTACACATTTTGCTTCCCTGGCTATTTGAAGATTTTTTTGGAACTTATATTGCAGCATCCGCATGTAGATATTGTAAGAAAAGGTATAGGCTACGCTATAGGCTAATCTACCAAAAATATAAGTACAGTACAGGTGTAGGCTAGTGTAATTTACCGAAAATATAAGTACAGTACAGGTGTAGGCTAGTGTAATTTACCGAAAATATAAGTACAGATACAGGCTAGGCTAGTGTAATACATACATATAGTACTAAAAATAAGTACAGTACAGGTGTAGACTAGGCTAGTGTAATTTACCAAAAATATACGTACAGGTACAGGCTAGTGTAATACATACATATAGTACTGAAAATAAGTACAGTACAGGTATAGACTAGGCTAGTGTAATACATACATATAGTCATGAAAATAAGTACAGTACAGGTATAGACTAGGCTAGTGTAATTTACCAAAAATATACGTACAGGTATAGGCTAGTGTAATACATACATATAGTACTGAACATATAAGTACAGGTACAGGCTTGGCTAGTGTAATGCTAGGCTAATGTGTTATAGATGAGGCTAGTGTAATACATACAGTACTGAAAATATATATAGTACAGGCTAGGCTAGTGTAATACATACATACAGTACTGAATTTAATTACAGTGCAGGTATAGGCTAGTGTAATACATACAGTACTGAAAATATAAGTACAGGTATAGGCTAGTGTAATACATACAGTACTGAAAATATAAGTACAGTACAGGTATAGACTAGTGTAATACA
>JBBIGC010173251.1:0-15305 GCA_037576955.1 Lepidarchus adonis
TACGTTTTCTGTAAATATACAGTTGTTAAAGAATAACAGATACATTTAATTTGACCCAAACCTCGGTGTAACAGATTATTTTTAAAGCCACAGTTTATTGCACAGTTGTTTTACTTAATGGCCACAAGAGGGCGGCGAAGGTCTGTTTTCAGGCGCGTACCCAGAACGGTTTCTCTCTTGATCCGGGGGCACGATTGAAGTGCAAATTTTACTACATTCCCTGCTCTGACACACCCTTAAAGTCATGAAGGGATTGTTAATTAGCTGATGAAGTAACTGTACTCCTGGGAGTGGAAATGTGTATTGAAGTGGTGTGCAAGTGCCAGAAATATTTATGACTGCACTAATCCTCTGTGACCCCTTCCTCATTCTTCTTGTAGAACTTGGTCATATTTGCATGTTTCTGGTCATCATCTGATTAAAACGATTTCCTTTGAATGGCTGTGATTTGTTTGTTTGGCCTATTTTTTTTGGTTCTAGACACCTGGACTGTAATCTGATTTGCCGTGTAATTCTAATTTCTTTCTGGTTCCTATGTAACCTCATGATGACTGTGTGGACCAATGGTGATCCCTGAAGTTAATCCCAAACACAATGAAAGCAGGGCATTGTAAATCTTCCTCATGATGTTCCCTGTTTATACACTATGCACCATGTTATACATATTCCCTTAATTTAACATCATAAAAATGTCAGATTATAATCTGTTCCATTGCTCCCAAGCCTTATTTCCAGTGCCTGGCTATGCCAGTGTAAAAGGTGCGTGTGTGCATGTCTATGTTGCCTACCCTGGCTATATGAATAGAGTAGTGTTTGGTGCCTCATGAATGCTGTCTTGCAGGCCCAACAGACAGGCCACTTCATTCACACAGTTTTAGCCTCCACCCAAACCCCCCAACCCCTTTATGCAAGGCATTAGACCCAGCCCCAAACACACTGGGCCAGACACACTGAGGGTGAAGTGTAAAATGAGCTGAAGAGACTGTACTCTACTGACTCTGTCTCATAATATAAGAGTCCGAGCCTTGTGCTATCTCCTTCCTTTCCTTTTAACTACCCGCTCTCGTTAGTGTGTGTTTGTGTGTTTAGAGGGGGTTACTCTCGATCGCTGTTGGACAGATGTGGGTGGGCTATCCTTGGGACGGTACACACTGAATCAACTGTTGTATCTTAGAGATATGAGAGAGAGAGAGAGAGAGAGAGAGAGAGAGAGAGAGAGAGATGGAAGTGTAAGAGAAACAAAGGGGTGTTTACAAATTACATCAAGGATATTCATAGGTAGTTTGTCCCTCTTTGCTGCAATAACAGTCTCTACTCTTCTGGGAAGGCTTTACACAGGATGTTGGAATATTGCTGTGAGGATTTGACTGCATTCAGTGAAGTTTGGTACTGATCTGTTCTGAATCACAAACTCCCTCCCAAATGTGGATCACTCCAGAGCCCAATGCTGGGGGGCTCTACACCACTGTAGCCCAGGGGTGGGCTGCCCTGGTGGGTAATCTCACTACTCAAACACACTTGTCCATTACCAGGTGTAGTGAGTGTGTTTAAACATGAGATATCAAACTGTGCTGGACACTGTGCCCCCCCGCCCCGGAACGGAGTTGCCTATTCCTACAATATCTGATGCTCTGTATTGGTCATGGTGACCTTAGGTGCATGTGCAGCTGCTCCAGAGCGTCCCACTGTAGCAGCCAAAATAAATGTACTAGTCTGAAGAGGGTGTTTGTAGTTTTTGAACGTATAGTGTAACTTAAAAAAACCACATTTTTCTGTGAGGCATCTGAGTGGGGCCCACCACCAGCCTACTGGCTGTGTAAGCTGAAGACCAACCCCCTTTAAGAGCTGCATGCACCGAGGGCACTCAGTCCTACGGAACCTCTTCAGTTGCTCCATTTCACCGGCTTCGTGTGTTAACAGCACCGCACGCGCGCCCCGTACCGCGCAGGGAAACAGCTGCCGTTACCTCGACAGAAAGGTTCTTACAGGTCTTTACCTGAAGAGCTGGGACACTTTTCTCTCTACTTCCAGACCAGACGTCGAAAAAGGAGGGGAAAGAAAAGTTCACTTTCACCTCGGCTTAACTCTGTGGAATTCGTAACCCGGTTTTAAACCTTCGCGATTTTTTGCCCGGATTTCGGAGCTCTCTCTCTCGGCTGCTTGCGAAGTGGATAAGCCGGGCGCGGGCTACCCCCTACCTACCCCCACCAGCAGCAGAGCAGGCAAGCCCGCCCCTCGGTCAGCTCACAGGGCTGTGATTTGGTTTGGAAGTGGCGAGAAGCAGCAGCAGCAGCAGACCGTGGAGCTAAACTGCTGCTGCACCGGTGGAGATTCGCGGTAAGTCTGGCCTGGGTTTTCTTCTAAAATGGATTTAACCCTTTAAAAAATAAACACGCTGTGGACTTTTGAGCGGAGTTTGTCTGTCTGAGAGTTGTTTGCACAGAAACCGTGTTGCCCTCTCTGCTAACTTTACTGGTGGCCGTTGCTTGTTCGTTAGCCTGAGCTCGACTACCTGCAGTACAACTTTGCTGTTTATAGTTCCAGAAGTTAATTAACTTTTTTATCTGATGAGTCCAAGACGTTTAACCCACTAACCTACTGGCAGTTTGTTCCTCCGTTGGGGACATAGTTTTAAAAATGACGGGTTACCTTCAGAGTTTAAGGTTCCCATGCTTCAATAAAGAATATATAAGGAATATCGTTACTCTTCTGACAGTTTTAACCCAAAGCTTCCACTAACGCTGGTTATTTTTATTGAACACCCACCGTTGGTTACTGTATTCGGAGCCGTTTTGCTGCTTGTTCTTTTTAATGACCCAGGTGCGTTGACGTCCGGTGGGTGGGGCCAACATCATAAAAGCCCGAGAGCTTTATTATAATGTTATTTAGCACAAAGAACAAGATGTGTTTTATATCATAAGGTCACAAACACAGTTTCCTGCTCAAGTGAACACGATAAGATATTCAGTACTGAAGCTCTCGACTGTGCAGTGGCTTTCTTCCTGAAAGGGGTAATGGATTTGGAGGGGAAGTTATTATCCAGGGACTGGGAAGAGAAGGAAAATGAATTAGCATATCACCAAGAGCTCCAGCCTTGCAAAGTGGGGTGTGTGTGTCTGCTGGAGAATGGGGGTGGTGTTTTTTTTTTGCTATGGGCTTTAATTTGCAATTAGGCATATGGGGAGATTATCAAATGAGGAGACTTGATCAAGGGGAGTGTTAGTTAGTGTTGTGTGAGAAAATGCAGCTCATTCTCCTGCTCTACTGAATGGGACTACTGAGTGTGTTGCTGCTAGACTTTTTCCCCCCTGATACAACACCATTCCTCAGCCTATAACCATCTGGTCCTGGGCTGATATCCTCACGGCTGAAATGAAATGAAATGAAATGACAGCTTAACAGCACACAAAAGCCTTCAGCCAGGGAATCCCATGCTTCTGTCTGATCACTGCTCATTCCTGGCGAAACTGGGTCATCGTTTCTTATCATTTTCCATACATTAGCTCAGTAATGTCCAAGTAATGGAAAATATGTTTGTTCCATGCTTTATTCTCCCAAAGGACAGATGAATAAACAGAATTTTGGCTTTTGCAGTTGTTTATGCTCGGATAAGTTTATGATATTCAGAAACATCTGGATTTAATTATTAGCTCATTTTCTGGTAAGAGTTAACATTGTTTAAAAGAAATATTCATATGCATATTGAAGGTAATTTTTCTGTGCATACATATTGTTGATATTTGTGTCTTTCCTTTAATCCTTTGTGTTGGAAGTGTTATTATTTCATGTTTTCTTTTGTTGACATCCTGTGATGTGCAATTACAGTTAAAAAGTGTCTCTTAAACTGTTACAAAATATAACTTTCTTCTTCTATATTTATATATAGTGAAACCTGCCGAGAGTAGGTACAGAACACAAACACAACTAAACCACATATAGTAGTATGAGTGCAAGATCATGTACATCATGGTGGGCCAATGAAAACAATGGGATTCTTTCTTTTGTATATATCATTTTGTCTGAAATAGTCCCCTAAACAATCAGGTAATTTAGGTGCTGAACCTTTGGTGATACTTAATTGAACACTGGGTACCCTTTTTTTTTTAAATCAGGTTCATCTGGTTAATAAATGTAACATTCATGGACATGTATGTACATCTATGTACATTATCCATCCATCCATTTTCCGAACCGCCTTATCAATTTCAGGTTGAGTGGGAAGTTGGAACCAATCCTGGCTGACTGAGTGAAGGAATATGGACAGAAGGCCAAACTAAAACTGTTTGGTTTTGTGCATGCATGTGTATGTTATTAGCTTTGAATTCATGTTCACTATCATGTTTGTTTGCCTCTGACACCTGGGCAGTGTCTGACCTGAAGGGTGGGAAAGTGGTCTTGACTTGTTAAATGACCTTTAACCCCCTGTATAAATGCTACCATTATATCTTTACCATTTGACCTCTGATGGCTTGACCTCTTCTGACCTGTTAACTAAATGCAAGCCTATTAGATTCCTGGATTTCAAGGGAGGTGGAGAAACAGAAGTCTATTCACCTTTCTGCTTTGTCCAACATGGAACATGCCTGTCGGTCTGAATGAGTGAAGTGCTATTCATCTCAGCAATTAATTCTAATTACACAACACATTCAGAGCCTCGGTGCATTGAAAACCTACATATATGCTTAAATTACATCTTTAACTGGCACAACAGTATTTAAGAATAATCCTGCATTTTCAGGAATGCAGATGGAGTAAACTGTTTTCACACCTGTTGGTCTAAATATGCACAAGTATCTGATTACGAACATCTGTTATCAGATGTAGCACCGGCTTTTAACACTGCCAGAGTGTCAGTGAAGTAGCGGCTGCTTGTTGAGGACTGGAATTAGGCTCTCTCTGCTCTCAGGGCAGCTGACGCTTGTGTGAATCTGAACACCTTATCTTTGAGGACATGCCATGAGAAAGCATGTTAAGGAAGGAGGGGGTGCTTTGGAGTTTAATGGTCAATTTAACTCTTGGAAACCAGATGATACTCTGGGATTAAACCCTTCTCAACATGAGCTTAAGATTCCAGTTAAAGCACTGTTTCTAACTCTGTTTCATTGTGCAGAGCGATTAAACTCTGTGTGTACATAGCAAACCTGATGACGTAAAACTGGTGCTGTGTATGAAATGGTGCCTTAAGCTCTACACTGGAAAATGAGGAGCTCTATATTTAAGCAGCATTGTGCTCTCAGAAACAATTTTTTACACAGGAAAAATTAATTCTAGCATTGTTATTATTTAGCAAATGGTGGACAGCAAAAGACATACAATACAGAAGTGCAATACATGGGTGCTGTGATCAGATATAACTGTGAGTGTTCAACCAGTCAGACTCTGTTCAGAGCTAGCTTGTATATAAAGAACATGATTGGAAACAGTCCTTGTAGATTAGAATTAGAAGCTGGTCAGCATTTCTCATGAACTTGACAGATTTGCTCATCAACCTGTGACATTAGTCACATTTCAGTGCCTAGGACCCAGCGTTGGGAACTAGAGGAGTGGTTCTTCAGTTCTTAGGGACCCCCAGATGACCCAGATATTTGCTTCAACTCAACATAATAAAAGTTCAAACACCCTAGCAAGATGGGGGTTCCTGAGGACCACTGCATTAGGATAGCTGGGGCTGAAACAGACCCATTATTTTCTTATCAGCCTTCTGTAACACAGTGTACAGATATGCTTTTTAGTTTTCTAAATGGCAATAAAACCCCATATTAATATACATACACCCAATGAATGAATTTGGATATATTCTCAGTAATTATCAGTCACACATTCATTTCAGAGTTAGTTGATTGGGCCTACGTTGGCTCTTTTGTTGGCAGTGTATGTGAAGAAACATGTGGTCTGGTTGAAGTAATTCTGATGTATTTAAGCATGTGTGATTGTCTAAGCCTGAGTGTTAAATGTGCACAACAAAGCAAAGATACATTGTTTAATGTATTCTGTCAAAGTGCTCAACAGAAGAGGTCTGGAAAGTTCAGTTGCTGATGCAGGTTTGAGAGGGCTGAAGGATCTTACTCTAATGGAGAGTGAACGGAAAATACAAAATATGTTTTCTTTGAATACTAATTTCTCCTTCATGGGAAGAATAGACAGTTTGATTGTAATCTTTCTGTGATTCAGGCATTTAATTTTTAGGATGTTGGGTTCCACCACTGTGGAGAATGTGCTTTTTCTGGAACAGTGTAATTTACATGGAAACCACTCTGCAGAAATATAAAAAACAGTGGAATTACTCTGTAATAGGAGTCTTTTATTGTTGCTTTCCACTGGGGAAGTGGCATTAGTCTTGCACATTTTAGCCAAAATACATTTTGACCACTGTTGATGTTTTTGTGTCTGACAGGAATATGAAACGTTTCAGCTTCAAAACAACAGAAATCAATAAAAACAGTAATACAGACTTGATCTGTAATTCCTTCTTTTTTATTGCTGTGATATGTTGTGTTCTGTTCTTTCTCGTTTGTCCTAAATCCTGCCACTTGACCAGTTTTAGATGTCCACCTGTTATCAGACTTGGAGTTCCATTTGGAGTCATGCAGATAACCTATGCTGTAGAATTGACATAATGAGTTCTGGCCTCACTGTGGTCCTCAGATTAAAATCTAGATGAACTACTCTATTTAATTACACTACCCTGGTTTTAGCAGCGTAATCTTATCAGAGCGACTGCTCTCTTTAAAAGGGCCTGGGAACCACAGTGGTATAAAGTGCAGCAGGCAGCAAAGTGCTTAAGAGGACAGTAATGAACCTCATTGCAGACAGAGGCAGGTTAATTCTTTGAAGGCTGTTATAGAGCTCAGTAAGGGCTGAGAAAAGGGAGCCTCAAAACAAGCTGTCAGACACATCCAATGAACTACTGTCAAAATGCTGGAGCTGCTCAGTTCCTCGGGTCAAACCAGCAGCAGCACTCCTGGTATTGTGTGGCTTTTGGGGATATTTAGCTGTTCTGTTCAGTTAGAACCCACAGCTCCCTTACCAGTGATGAAATCTGGCTGTAATCTTTCTATTCAGTATGTGAAACCTGGAGCACATCTTGGTTATCTGCATCTGTTGAAGCTCGGTTCTGGTACATTTTGCTGCACTGTAGCAGACTCCATGTTTTCCACATCAAGCTTTTGACAAATAAAATGTATTGGTTTGAAAACAGCTATTGAAAACTCAGTACACGATACATACATATGCTAAATCAAATTTATCATAAAAGCATTATTAAATAATCATGGTAAAATTGCTCCCTATTTAAAATAATATTTGAATTAAAATAATAATGAATAAATAAATAAATAAGAGCTGTATATAAACAGGGTGAAATGGCTTTTAGTTGTCATACTTCCCACTACTGGAGCCAGTTCCCCATGGAAATCAGATCTGCCATTAAAAAATCATTTAAAATAGCTTTATTTTCCACAGCCTTCAGCTAAAACATGGTTCTATAGTTTCATCTTTTCTTCTATCATGCACTTTTATCTGTATTGTCTTAAATCTTACTGTATAAGTTAATATCTCTTGCGTGTGATGAGCTGGTATAATGGCAATGTTTATAGATGGAACGCACTGAACTAGAATGCAAAATGCACTCAAAGTTTATTTGACTTTATTTCCTTATCCTGTCCTTTAGTAAATACCTATGTAAAGTTATTTGGGGTAATGTATTTGCACTATGGGGCAAGGGTTTCAAAATGCACAATATTTATCTCTGCATGTTGGCTTCAGATACATAACATGTAATTTCTGTTAAGCCTGAAATATAAGGGTTTGGTTTGCAATGATACTTCCCTACTGTCATGCAGTGGTACCCAACCCTGGTTCTGAGGAACCAGTATCCTGTTTTATTGTGTCTCTTTCTCTTACACCCCTAATCCAGCAAATCAGCAAGTTAACAAGTCCTTCTTAAAGTGACTGTGTCAGAGTAGGACACCTTCTTCCCTTGGAAAAGCGAATGGACATTAATTGCAGGAATGCTGCAATCTCCATGTATCTACGATGCTCTCATCTTTAAACTGCCAGTCTAGACATGCAGTTAAATGTTAGATGCTGAAGAGGATCATGGAATGTAACGTCGGTCCAGTACACAGTGTAATGTTGAGAAATTTCACTAATAATATTTATTGTCCAGCTATTGTTTTTTTAACCCAAGTAATTTCAGCAATGGTTGAAATGTAGCCCATAAACCCACAGGGTTTTGTTTTCAAGTTTAGGGGAAGAAAGAAAGGTTCTGCCACTCAGGAATAGTTACCAGGACAATTTGGCAAGCTGTAAAAAGCCTGTTCCAGAGCCAACTGAGAGATGTGAGGTAGGTGTCTGGTGAGGGGAAAAAGACAAGAGCATTTATGTGAGATTTTCAGCGAGTCCTTACCCTAGCAACCCAAAGGTCCTGCTCCTGGTGTGTGAGTTTGAATCAGAAGTGAGTCCCAGGGGCTTCAAAACCTCTTTTAAAGAGCTCCTTTTTTATTTTGATGTTTTTGTACACACAACGCTGAATTGCTCGTAGTCCTTTATTCATTTAAATAAGAGAGTTTAACACAGAATTTGACGATTGGTTTTTATTAATGCGCAGAATCAGTTTTCTTATTCAGATCATGCAAACGTAGCTGCATTTTAATGAAAAGCAGAATGTGCAAGCTTTGCAAACCCCCTGGCTCCTTTGATGCTTCTGGAAAGTTCTCCAAATTGGGCTCGCATTATTATAAAGTGCCTGCTGTTTTTAATGATTCATCAAATAACTTGCAAATGTACAACATGCATATCAAGGGTCATTACATTGGTTTCTGGGTAATGTGGGTCATGTGGGTTTTCATCACAGGAAATCATAAGAAAGTCCTTTTCTTTTGTGAACCAGCACCAACCCCCGTTCACATCACCATCCTCTCTCAGGTTTCTCTGTGATCCATTTGGTCCAGAAGACTTCACACTTTTGAGCTAGTTTTTACATATCTGTGTGTATTAGGAGTGTAAGGTTTCACACATTTTCTAACTGTGATCACATATACATTAGTAGTGCCTCATTACAATATATTTTAATAGAGCAAAATTAATCTGAAATATTTAGGTAATTTAAAGCAAAGTGAACTTTCCCATTGGTTAGGCCTTGAGGCACTGGAATAGGGGCATAATAGAAAGTAGAATTGAACATTTTCACATTTTGATTAGCTTATGGTCTCTGTTACAATTCCAATAGAACTAACATTAAAAAAACATATTCGTGAATCCTTCACGTGATGAAAGATTATCCTGCTTTGTTTATCCCAAAATCACGCACCTTATTATGTCTTGACTCATACTAAAACCAATTAAATCCCATCCTGAGATCGGTCAGTATGCTCACAGCACACGGTAAAACATTTAGGTCCAGTGATTGTTAAAGTGCTAAGTTCGAAGTTCTTCTTAGTGCAAAGGCCAGATTTGTGCCAAGGAGGTGTCTCTTCCAGTCCTTAGTCTCTCTCTCTCCTCTCCTCTTCTCCCCTCGCCCCCGCCCGTCCTCTGTGCCATTAGAGCCAGTATGAGCTGCATGCAGGGACCTGACTTTAATGACTGTAAGTAACTTCAGTGAAGGCTTGCACAGAAAAGTCTGAACATAGCGCCCATGTTTTCTGCTGAGTGGATGGCTGTGTGTTACTCAGCCCCCTCTCTGTAGGGGGTAATGAGAGAAAGCAGTTCAGCCTTCTTTGTGCCTTTTGTTGGAGTGAAGGTTGAAAAGGCCAGAGAATAAGAACAGGGAGAGGGGGAGAGAGTGATAGAGGAACGCAGAGGAAAAGGGAGGATGAGTGTACATCTCTCTGCTGGCACGCAGCAGTGGGAGCCCAGCTGCTGTGCACGTAAGGTGTATGTGTGTGAGTGCATGAGTAAAAGAGAGACTGAGTTCTGTATGGGAACTCAAGGTCTTTATTTTTCTCAGCTTGATGTATGTTGCTGTTTTGCTTGTTCTGTGCTGTACCGCTGCTGCAGACTTCCTATTAAATCACTGGATATAAAGCAGTAGTTTGGAGAAAAATTCATTCACACAATTTCCCTCCAAATGGATTTAATCAGCTACTCAACTAAGAGTAATGTAGCTTATATGAAACCTTATAGCTCAGCATTAGCACTGTTCAAACTTTATCTAGAATAAATTAATCATATAGATATGCTTTCTGACACTCTGATGTTATACACAAGTGAACAAACGTCAGTCAGTTAAAACAGGTGTGTTAGATTATTCCTCATGTTCCGGTTTGTGCAGGGGTCTTTAGTAATAGGGGGGAAATGCTTGATGATTTGCCACTTGTCTCTAAGCTGGAACCCTCTCAGGAAAAAGTAGGCTGCGCTTTCCTTTTCCTTTGCATTACACAGTCTTTCTCTATGTTGCTCTCTTGCACATTCTGCTTATTATGCAAATACACACTCACACAGATCTTTACGTGCACTTGTTCCCTGTCTCTCTCTTTCTCTGTCTGTGGGTCTTTTTCAGCCCTACTCGGGCAACTACCCTGAACCCCCTCCCCCTTTCCCCTCTCTGTCCCTCTCACTCTTGCTCTCCCTCTCGCTCGCTCTTTCTCTTGTGCACACACACACACACACACACACACACACACACACACTATACACCCCAGGAGTATTTCTCTCCTGGGAAAAGATGTTTCCATAGAGAGGAGTGTTTGAATGTTAGACCAGACTACTAAAAAGTTTTTACTTCCCCTTTAGAGCCTTAATGAAGTTCTCTCTCTCCCTATCACTTGCGCTCTCTCTCTCTCTCACTCTCTCTCACACACACACTCACTCAGATTTTTTTCAATAACTGCTCTAAAAATAAAGAGGAAAAATGTATATAAATACAGAAACTCCAATAAAAATATGCAGAAACTTGTGAACTTACTATTTTTGTGTTGATTTACCACATCAATATTTTACATTGGACCACAGCAGGTTGCCTTCCTAGCTTGTCTGCTCTGAATGCAAATGCTGCCATTACTCCATCTACACCAGTGTATGATGCATGTTACCTGGTACTATGATAATGAACTTTGCAATACTGATATCACAAAAGGCTTGAGCAGAGTTTGGCTGAGTAAAATACATGTGTCATATCAAGTCATATCAAGACCATCATATATCAAGCTTGTGTCGTGTTGTATCATCCATGATATACCAGCATTAATCCTCTTTATGATAACTATTTATCATATAGTGATACTGACGATATTGCTGATGACGTGTTCACATTCTCACAATCTTGTACATTTACACTCATTTATTATTACATTTACAATCATTATTTACACATTTACAGTTGAAAAGTGCATTTCTGCATGTTTTCCAAGGATAAGGCTATGAATCTTGCAAGTATTGGTGTTTGTATTGGCATTTTCATTGGAATTTTAATTTGTAAACAAAATTTCTGTTCTGTATTGAATTGTCATTCACATATTGCTGACGCTTTTACTGCTCGATTTCATCAGTCTGTTGCTAGTTGGCGACATTATCTCTGCCAAAAGCTAAAATGGTGGAACTTCTAAAGTAGGGCTGCAACTAATGATTATTTTAATCTGTCGATTATTTTTTCAATGAATTGGATAAATGACAAAAAAAAAACAAAACAAGAAAAGCATTAGTTTCCAACCTTTTGTTCAAAAATGGAACTAAAATCTTTAGAAAGTGCACAAATATTCCTTATATATATCCTTGAGCTGTTTATAATAAAAATAAAGCAGAGTGTAACCAGGGTTCAAGGTGCAGATCATTTTAGTGAAGCCATCATCTTCAACCATCGACTGAGGCCTCATGTCAGTGATGAACATGTTGAGGATACTGTCTGTGAAGACAGCAGCTTGCTGTGGTGAACATGATGCATTTCCCATCAAGAAGCCTCTCATGGTTTGCTGTTTTTTCTGGAATCAAAAAGATAGTATGAGTGTGTGTAATAGCACAATTTTTAAATCAACTATAAAGACATACTTAAATACATACTTGTTTTAATTACTAGATATGTAAAGGTAAGTAAACCAAAGAGCAATTACAGACAAGACACAAACACACTCTCTCTAGTTCACTTGAAGCTCATTCATTAAATTATTACCATCAATGTAGTACGTGCGAGGTCTATTTATATACCACATTTAAACACAGCATAAGATCATCAAGTGCTATAAAATAACTTTAAAATTTAATTAAAAAGTACAACACACACAAATATTTTTGTCAGTAATAACCTATATGGGACAAAGCACAGAATATACACTGCAAAAAATGCTTTTCTAACTTAGCAGTTTTGTCTTGTTTTAAGTCCAAATATCTAAAAAATCTTAAATCAAGATACATTTACTAGACACATGAAATAGCATGAGAAATTATGCCTTGTTTTCTGAACAATCAACTCAAAACAAAGTAGGGTTCTGTAGTGACTTACCTGCTGTTGAACTCCCTTCCTCCTCATCAAACCAGGATCATTCAGGTGCTGGATCATTGCTGTGCTGCTCCCGTGCAATGTTGCGTTGCATATTTTGCAGTTAACACACTTTTTAGTGTGAAATGCAAAGATTTCTCTACCTCTGCTCGTTTGTTTAAATGTTTGCTCCGCTCTGTCTATGAGGCGCTAACTCTGCTAGCATTCGTGCGCACCATAGAGAGACGGAGTGCTCCGCACTCAACTAAAGTTTTTATTATTTTAGATTCGTTGTTGCAGCCCTAGTATAAAGTGAGTAAAACTTTAAAGTGAGTCTGGTGCAACATGCTGAGCTTGAAGCAGCACTGAAAAAAAGGTTTTCGTTTGCTAGATCGCAAAATGTGACCATTTCTGATGCTGTTTTACATGAAAAAGCCAAACAATTTGGAGCTGAACTAGCTTTGTAATGATTTTCGGTACTCAAATATTTGGCTGTGTTGTTTCAAGGCCAGTGAGTTAAGTCATTTGTGGTGAAAGTGCAGGGGTCTTCACTTTTTAACACATTTTAAATAGCTTGCCAACTCTGTCTCTGGCCAAATTTAGGCCGCGGACCAGTAAGAACGAGCTAACGAGGTTTTGACTGTACATCATCAGTTCATTACAAAATCCAGGAGTGGAATCTGGATTTGATGAGGATTAGGTTTTACTGTTTTGGATTACGGTTTGTATGAAAAGATAACTTGATGCATTTTTCAAACCACTCTGTCCAGTATGGGTTGCGGGGAAAGCTGGAGCCAATCTCAGCTATGGGTCAAGGCAGGGTACACCTTGGACAGGAGGCCAACCCATTGCAGGGCAACACACACACACACTCTTACACCAGTGGGCAATACAAAGTAGCCAATCCACTTAATCCATAAACAGTTTGGACAGTGGGAGAAAATCGATGTACAATGCAATCGTGAAAATTCTTTGAAACCAGTTTCTTTGATGGATTTTTAAAAATAAAATTATAGCTTGTAAATTTACAAATAATAATAAAGAAAAAAAATGTATCATGTAGGAATTATATGTTAATATTGTGATCAATTCATAACCGACTGGTGACATTGCGCAGTAAAAACGCCAGCAATATTGCCATGACAAATGCAAATTTCCTTTCTTTGCTCCACAGTCAGAGAATGCAACTTTTGTTTACCAGACATTATGTGTCTTATTCACAAACTTGTATGCAAACTCAGAATGGAAGCTTCCACTAATACTGTAATAGTTGTCAGTCCAAAATTCAAATGTAACATGCAACTGGGCATACTAGCAGAGACAGAGTGTGGACAGGACCAACCAACCAGCCGTCAGTGAAACAGCCGTCAGATTTCCTGTTATGGTTTAGACACCAAGCAGACAGAGCATGCATCTGAGATTGATCTACCAAATGTTAGCGTCACCCACCCACCAACAGCAGCAGCAGCAGCCAACCTACAGAATTAGCATGACTGACCAGGGTACACCATTAACGTGGACCCAAGTTAGGCGAGCTATTGAGGGAGAAATGTATAAACCTAAGACTTTTTTTTACATGTTGTAGCTGTTCTGCTGTTCTGTTCTGCAGCTGTTCATGGCAAGAGGCGAGTTTGGCGAGATAACGGAGGGGGAGCTAACAGGGTTTGACAGTATATTTCATCCACCGTACAAAGGCTGAATTTGACAAAGAATAATTCATCAGTCCAAAGACAGAAGAATTGTTTTAAACACCCTGGTAGTGACCACTTCATAATTTTTAGCTGAGTGTCTGATTCAGAGTGTCTGATTCAGAATGTCACATTATGTACTCATAGGTGGAGGGTCATAACAGCGCTCTGTTTGCTCAGTAAGTGAAATGTGAGTGGAATTGGCCTTGTTAGGAGGTTCTCTTGAGTGTGTATAGTAGCCCAGTCTGGACCTTTAAGAAAGAAAGCTGATTGTGCTTCATTGTAATGCATTCTTTATAGTCATTTATAATCAGACCGCTTTTGGCCTTGCTCAGTGCCATATGGCTGACATTTGGGACCCGTCAAAAAGTGTGTGTGGGTGGGTGGATGGGGGCATTTCCCTTTAGCTGACAGTTCAGAGGTTATGTGTTGGCTTCTTCAAAACTGATGCTTTTCATGTCATGTTTTATGAGCTATGTGTCCTGGCATGTAAGTTGTGTGTGTGTGTGTGTGTGTGTATGAGAGAGAGAAGGACTCCCCACAATTGAAGGGTTTCCTAGCAACCTTTTCCACTTGTTGCTAAGATCTGGTGGGACGCTTGTTGCCCAGGGAGCCATCTCTTACTGTGAGTGGCTCTGTTCACTTTACTTTCCCTTAGGGAGATTTAGAACACACACACTGCTGTGTCATTCACTGGCCTGAGTGAGTGTAGTGTGCTGAACATGTTTCTGTGTGTGTGTGTGTTAGTGTGTGCTACTGTTCTTATTTTCTGCTGTAAGAGTGTGCCTCTGTCTTTTAGACTTGACAGCAAATATTTCCACATTACTTACCTACTGGCTGTGCTACACTTGAAACTGCCCTAAACAGAGGTTTCTGTGTGTGTGGACTTGAGAGGAAAGCATGATGATAGAAGGTGGAGTTTGAAGATTACATTACAAACATTACTGTATGTTTGTGTAAACTGACTTTTCCCCTTACTTCACTGGCCAGGGAAAATTTAGGACCAGGGCTGTGTTGACGGTGCTGAAATCAAACTTGAATCAAACAGAATAACATGATATTTGATGAGACATAAATATATACACACACATACTGCTGATGCCCATCCTGTTCAGTCTGCACTCAAATTAGATGCTGACAACAGTGAGTGAAGCTCTGTGATCATTGCAACATTTGTGTCTGTGTAAGTGTGTGTGTATATATATATA